>ML736270.1:0-122608 GCA_009193595.1 Aspergillus bertholletiae
TAGTAAATAGCCTTTTTTCTAATATTTTTAGTTGATCAAATTTAATGGTGTTGGTGGTTGAAAAGCCTCAGGAAGCAGAAATTTAATTGAAAACTCGCGGTTCGGCCGTATTCGTGGTTCGGCCGTGGATTACGTTAATTAACAGTGACTTTAGTAAGCAAAAGGCTGGATGGCATCATCATGGAAGTTACAGTTTCGAGTACTAATCGAATAACTACTGATGGCTCGGCACACGGGAAAAAAGAAGTTGTTTGTTCTGTTTGACTGTAGTTTGGTGGGTGTTCTAGTTCCTGACATGTCATGTGATTGAGTTCCTGGTGTAGGGAGGATCATGGCGACTATTCAGAATCCACGCTCTGCATTCTTATCCGGATAACAATTTACCCAAGTTGGCGCAGTACTCTCTGGGTATTCATATAGACATTTGACTTTCGAGAGACCGTTTGAGTGACTGGGGGCAAAGCACACCTCAGCAACCATCGTCATCGTATTTGACTATGCCACTAGTGGGCTCTATCCTTGTGGTTGGTTTCTTTCTTTAGCAACACCCGCAGTGGAGCCAAAGATCGGCCACAGAGGAGGCTTTGCATTGCGACGCCTGTCTGGATCAACAACCCACACAGCCTGGCGCTCGTTGGGCTTTTTTTTGTTTTTCTCCCTTGTTGATTTGTATTTCAGTTTCTTATTTACTCCCACTCATACTCCTTCTTGCTGGTTCAAGGGATATCGATTTTCTTTTTTATCCAACTGCCATCCTTCACGTGTGGTGGCACTGATTGACGACAAGTGGATCTTCGTTTTATTTATCATATCAACGTCCATAACAAATTCTCCCCCACACGAGCCAATCCATTAATTAATAGCGACTCATTACTATTTGGTCCGGGCGCATCACTATCCCGCTTCAAAGAGATATCAACAAACAATATGCGATCCAAACCCAGATCCGTGAAACCATCGGCATACCCGGCAATACCATTTCATGCCATCCGCGCCGTGGGCTTTATTTCCACTTTGGTTGTCGGTATCATTCTAGCCGTCTTCATCTACAACCTCCACCAAGGTGGTTTCAAACTTCCTTGGGCATTTCTGGTCGTAAGTATCGACCTACAGCCTCAAGAGATGGAACTAACGTAAACCTGCCGTAGCTCCTGATCACTGTTATCCTCTCCCTTCTTAACTATGTCCTAACTACCATAACCCACTGCTGCTATGGCCTCTCGCCACGCCTATCACTTCTATCGAATACAATCTGTCTCCTTCTCTGGCTCATCTCCCTCGGCCTCCTGAGCTGGAGCATGTCTCAAACGATCCTGACCACCTGCAACGCCACCTACTGGGCTACCTCTACCGGTATCACCGTTTGCCGGATATACAAGGCATTGTTCGCTTTCACTGTCCTGGGAAATATCTCGTACATTGCTGCCATTGCCCTCGATGTTATCGTACGCAGACGTCAGACTCGTCTGGGTGAGTACGACCCTATGGCTAGCAACCAGGCCTTGAACGATTACAAGATGCACGATCGCAGCAGCAGTGCCTTGTCGGGAGGCATGGGTCCTTACGGTGGACTTGATGAACAGCATCCCGCTTTTCGCTCGAATAACCACACGGATGAAGTCTACAGCGATATCCCTGCTCCGGGTACCTATCCCGGTCAGACAATGCCCCCGCCTGTGCACGGTGCCAGCTCCACCCTTGAGCAGCATCATGGTGGTGAGGCATATGATTATTACCAACCGACCCCTACCCGCCCTCGTGTCCGGTTCAGCACTTATGGGCACGACGGGTACAGTCACCCGACCGAGCAAACACACTATGATCCTGCGGCGTACAGATGAACTCTTGCGGTATAGTATTCACCCTTGTCCAGATGCAACTGGGCAATCACTGGGTATTGTACAGTATTGGGGCTTGTCTGCTTACTACCGACTTAGTAATGTGTCGATTATACTAAACTCGATCTGATGCGTTATGATCTTGCAGTGAAGGGTTTCTACTTGTTTTATCAGGGCGTAATAGGTGTATTATTTGTATCAAAGACGTTGTCCTCTTTTTCTTGTTAGCCTTAGATGATCATGAATCATGCCAGATTTGTATAATCGAGGTATTTTTTCTCCAACTACTTCTTTCTCTCAGGGGGAAGGAACTATAGTCTAGAGAAGAGCACTTCGCTTGCGCATATGACGCACATGGTTAAAGCTAAGGGTGCCAAACAAAATCCATGCCTTACTAGAGGTATAGCTAACGACTCAAGGCTGACGTAAGAAGCAATATTAAATCCAGCATATAGAAGGGAAATGGTGAACCAGAGTTGGTATTCAAAAGCCCATCTAACGTTACGATTTCGTGTGTTTACATAATAACCTCGTTGGCGACATCCTGGATATGTGGTCAGCTGTGTCAAGAGAGCAAGTGAGGGATAGAAGGCACGTACGCGCTTGAGTTCCTTATACGGCAGACACACACAGTTTTGTACCCGTACCTCGTCACCAACGGCACATTCCTTACCCAGGATGGTGATACTCTGTACCTTGATTCCGTTCTTCACGATGCTGGTAGAATGAGTTGCATTCGGGATAGGGGTACCTTCAACACGAGCCCAGGCACCGACCCGGCTGCTCCATCCGATGATTGAATGCATTACACAAGCGTCATGTTTGATTTCAGCATCCTCGAGCACGATCGAATCCTTGACACGGACTCCTGCACCCACAACCGCACGGGGGCCAACTGAGACATTGGGTCCCAGCTTCGCCGTGGGATCCACAGTTGCAGATGGGTGGATGAAAACGGGGGGAACAATGGTAGCGGAAGGAGGGGTAAGCTCATCAGATTGGGCCTGGAAGGCCTTCTGGAGGTAAAGAGCATTGGCAGGAACGGCAGAGCCGGCAGTCTTAATCTGACGCCAAAAATCTTTCGTTTCGTGCACGAAAAAGCGGTTGCTGTCGGCGAGGTCTGACAGGATGTCCTGCTCTAGGCGGAGGGCTTCGCTCTTTTCCGAGTCTTCCTCGGCAGCAGCGATGAAGGATGACTCCAGATTCTCGGAGGACGGGTAGGATACCAGACGGGGCCTAGTGGTGCGGCGTTTGATGGCACTGCGGATGGAAGGGAAAATGCACTCTGTCGCAAAAAGGTATACACCGCAGTTGATGAGGTTAGAGATATGTGATTCGGGTTTCTCGACATAGTGAAGGACTCGCTTGGTGTGGGAATCGGAAACTATGCATCCGAAGTTGGTGGCAGCATCATTGTTGACCCTGGTTCCAAGAATGACAGCCTCCGCATCCTTCTCCTCAAATAACTTCAGCATCTCCACAAGAGGGAAAGAGCAACAGACATCGGCATTAAGTACGAAGATGCGCTCCGGTTTGCCCTTGAGAATGGCATCGCGGAAATGGTAGAGACCGCCAGCGGTACCTAGAGATGTGTATTCGCGCAGATACTGAATGCGGAATTGGGGGAACTCTTTGGTGGAGTCTTTGATGAAGTCGCGAAACACCGTTTCATCGTAGTAGCCGACTAGGTACACATCTCGGATATCGGGTATCTTCGCGAGGGCTTTGAGGCCGTGGTAGATGATAGGATGTCCGGCAACTTCGAAAAGAGGCTAATGATAGGCCATACCGCTCGTTAGCACATGCTCGGAGATTATTCAGGGGCCATGGGAGATCAACGGAGGGGCCACTAACCTTAGGCACATCGAGGGATAGAGGCCGGAAACGGGTTCCTCTGGATGGACCACCGACCTAGCGGCAAGTCATGTCAATTATAACCATTTAGCGACCGGGTTTCGACAGGACATACCAAGATGATAGCCTTGGTGGTGGAGGCCACGTTGGTATGTTGCACGGGTACTTGAAGCATTGGGAAAACAATAGGTGGGGTGGGGATGTAGTTAGAGGGTATCAAAAGGTAAGTTCGGTGATGTCGCAATTGAGAAGAGAGTGAGGATGACAGGTGATATTGATCATGCAAAGGGAGAGGTAAGATGTAAGGATAAGGATACGGTAGAAAGTTTTCTCAAACGAGGACCGGAACCTTCCTGGGCCTGAAGGTACGTAGTAACTAACCGTCAGGAGAAATAGAGCCTAAAAGCGGATATTCCATAAATAACCCAATCCGGGTTGGCAGTACAATTCACCGCTTTCGTCGGCGGCTGGAAAGCTTCGTTCCTCTTTGGGCCATTCTTTCCAGTACAGGCATGATGAGCGACCCTGAGAGCAAGGCGTCTACAGAATATATCCTCATATTCAGATATGGCAGCCTTTGGGGAGTAGTAGTGTGCGCAATAATCCTACTGTTTATTCGTCATTGAGAGCCTAATAAGTTGCCCCTACTCTATGTTCGCTTTCATCGTCATTCGGCCATATCTTTAGGTAGTCATGTATTCAATTGGAAAACCAGTACTACATCGCCTAATTTGGACGGACTAGAAATCCCATATGGTTTCCATAAACCCTTGCAACAGCCTCTGCTAAGCCTGATTTATGCAAAATGCCAGGATACAAGAAAAAACGATGAGCCAGGTGTTCCGACACAAACGACCTAGCATGCCTTGCACTATACGGAGTAGGTCTTTAGGGAGCTTAGGATGTGAAGGCCTAAGGTAACGCGGATATTTCTTCGTCTTCCTCTTTTTTGATCGACGAGAGCCACTCTTGTGCTTGAGTGATCTTTCTTCTCTCCTTAATTAGATATCGGCGTCGCCGTTGGCATTCAGGGTCCGGTGCCATGAGCTCCTGACATCGCTCAAGTGACATGCCGTCTCTATCTGAAATAAGTAGTGCTTTTTCGATAACTGGGACGAGTTCCTCTCGGCATTTTGAAAATAGCTTGGTATGAATACCCTGACAGGTGGAATCGACGAATCGCGCACTAGCTACCTCGTAATAACCCCGAGTGGACTAGGAAGTCAACATGTGTACAGAGCATTAAGAGTGATAACAAACTTACCGCCATCATCTTTACTTCTTGGAAAAACCTATCTGGTCCAAGCTCAACTGTCGTCAGCTTTTTGAGCTCGGCTGCCTTTCGGGGGTCATTTTCTAGAAACTTCTCCTGAAATGCGAGAAAGCAATTGGCTCTAGCCAGGTGGCGCCGAGTACTCAAAGAGTGATGTGCATCATTAGTAGCATGCTCAAGCTGCGCCGTAGCCATAGTGAATGGTTTGTGATATTCAATATTGTAATTATCGACAGCACATTGTGTATGCTGCTCCTGGAGCTCTCCAAGGTACTTCTCAATGATTCTTTTCAATTCCCTGAACAAGGTAGTCTGATAGTACTGAGAAAATACTTCCCTGAGCTGCTTCAGCAGCATCTCTTTCACTAGATTGTGAGTTGCTTTGAGAAAGACTAGCATTGGCCCATCCCAATGGTGAACACTCAGTTGGCGGAGCTTCTCCAGAGCCTTTGGATCTGCCTGGTCGGGAATTCCAGCACGGCATGAGTCTTCATTAACTTCGCGGATATTTTCCCAGGTGAAAACTCGAGCAGGTTGGATGAACTGATCGAAATGATTGGTAAAATATCCAGAAGGTCCCGTTTTCGGCATTTGCGGATCTGGAGGAACACTGGGTGACTTGCGCTTCACTGATCGTGGTGCAGATATCATTTCGCAGTCTGAATCTCTATCAGGCTGTACTGGAAAAGATGTTCGATCTGACTGTGATAAAAGAGACACTGTTGGGCGTGTTTTGGTCAATGCTGCTCTAAAGTCCTGCGCTATATGCCCCCAGATCTTCAGAAGAGGGTAATCTGAAGAGCCTCCATCAAAATTAGCTCGAATCCTGTCTCCAAGGTCATAAAGAAGTTTGCATAAGATGTATAGAACATTCGCAGAAGGTGGATCAGGGAGTTCTTCAAGCTCCTTATTGATACGCGCAGCCTTAGCGTCGATCTGCTTAATTATCCCCGGAAGACAGCCCTGCATTTGCTCTAGGAGGAGGCTTGACAGCGATGTTTGAAGGCGAGGAATCCCAAACCTATCTTGATAGGGTGCTAATTCTTCAGCAGTCCATGGAGGTGAAGCAAAAAAGTCAGCCTCCTCTGCCCGGGCTTGGGAATGTTCGACAGCTGGGTCCGGATTGTTGCGAACAATGTAGTAGCCGTGTCCAAGTTTGAATTTGTAACCCTCTAGTATATCTACCCATTGCGAATATGATTCACCTGACTGTATTCTATCGGGCTTTGTTAATACGCCTAATGTGCGTTCATGAGCACCGCGTACGTTTCGCATGATACGGGCAGCGCTAGAGTTTGTAGCATCATCCGTCATAGGCAAAGCTAGCAAAATAATACAGTTTTTTTGTGAGATATACTCCTTGACAAGGTTCTCAATGAGTAAGATGAGGTATCTCTCTTCGTCTAACTCGGCCTGGCTAATGACCCCCGGAAGATCGTAGAATGACAAATTGGGAAATCCGGGTGCTGAGATGTCAAGGCGTACGATGTTAGGCGAGAACTTGACTTGGTGATGTATACTGGTGCCTGCGTTCTCTCCTGGGATGTATTCTCTAGAAGACTGTCCTGGATTCAGAATAGCAAGCTGGGCCCATTTTATGGCTTCCTGAACCTGAAGTTTGTCGGAGAGGGTGATGAAGTGTTCATCTTCGTGGTCTTGTTCAATCCATGGCCCAAGTGGCTGAGACTTTCTGGGGGTTTTAAACTTTCGCGATCCATCGTACATGTATCTCCGTGATAGATATACCTGGCAAGCCCAAGGCTGGCTGGCCTCGCCCTCCGAGAGATTTATCTCCATTGGACACCTCGTACAGGTACCTGCACTTCGGGGAACCTTTATCTCAGACATTCCTTCTATGAGTGAACTCTTACCAGCACTCTGGTCTCCTATCACACAGATTTTGGGCAGGGCAATCCGGTTATCTTCTATGCCGATATGGCGGAGATCTTGTATCTTCCCTACCAGGGCTTTCATGTCGCGTGCGATGACCTGGATTGCCTCATTCTCTAATGACCCCATATTGGATGAAGAGTTCTAAACGCAGCTGACGGATTTGTTGGTTTGTATATCAAAAAGTAGAGTGGTACTGATATACTGTCTGGTGGAGTAGTTCAGAGTTCTCAGCTGCGGCATCTCCGATGTCCCGGCCGCATGTGCATGTTGAGATATGGGGATGAAAGTGATGTTAAGAGTAACACTTAACAGGGAAGGTGGATTGTAAATAGGTTGAAGGTAGATATGAGAAGTGAATGAAAAATAACACAACAAAAGTGGGCAACTGAAAAGCCTTAGAGTGGCCTATAACAGTGAATTCCATGCCATCACTTGTCGTATACTTTCCATTTTATTTCTCAGATACAGCCGTAGTAGGCCAGTAGCTATACTGGGCTCAACTATGCTATTTAATCAAGAGCTAAACTAGTTAAATCTATCGAAATTTGTCTCCTGGTATCTTATTCAATGCTTGTTTAGCTAGGTAGAAACCCCAGCTGTCGTGAAAGAACCACTAGTGCCTACTTCGGACCAGTCGTATGTATTCCTGCTTCTAGCTGATCATGTTATCAATTGCAATATTGATTCGACCTCGAGTATATTTTGATAAATGAGCAAGAAAATACATAGCGGAAATTTTGTGACAAATGATACCGATATGCTCTTATGATTCTTCTTGTCTATAACAATATTTCCTCTCAGAGAGATGTCCGCTTTTCCCCTCTATCTATGGAGGGGCAAAGGAAACCCCACCTCAGTGCCCTAAGCCCTAAGCCCTCCAAGTCAAAATGGGGAATCATAGATGAGTTAGTTACAGATGATTGTCGTAGTTTCAGGGAAATAATATTGTAGAAAAATCGACTTTCTAAGTATATAAAGACTGTTTTACTAGAAGCCTGGGCAGTAAGAATTATCATGACTCATATGAATTGTAGGATGTCATTGATTCTTAACGTGGGGTAACTGATGACCCAATGAAAAAAAAGTTGTGACTCCCGCCCAAAATTCTTTGGCTCGCCCACCGAACCTCCGCCGTCTCTTTTATCCTCACTCCTCCTTTGGAAGATCTCAGAGCGACAGGCCATTTAATCCACCATGTCGGAACCCAATGCAGTTAAGGAGGCTGAGGCCTCCATGGCCAACCTCTTGCTCGACGAAGTCACTGGCGAGAAGGTTTCTAAGTCCGAATTGAAGCGCCGCCAGAAGCTCCGCGAGAAGGAAGCCAAGAAGAAGGAGAAGGAGGCTGCTGCCCCCCCCAAGCCTGCAAAGAAGACCTCTGCTGAGGAAGACGAGGCCAACCTGACTCCCAACGTAGGTCTTTTTTCCCTGCTATAAAGGTGTCTGGTCTTGTGGCACGCTGAATTCGTAGATCACTAACCCTGAGCTTTTAACCTCTTTTTTAGCAATACTTTGAAATCCGCAGTAAGAGAATCAACAAGTTGCGCGAGACCAAGCAACCCGACCCCTACCCTCACAAGTTCCAAGTCACCGATGACTTGCGCCAGTTCCTCAAGGACTACGAGCATCTTGGAAAGGGTGACCAGCTGCCCGAGAAGACCGTTCGTATCGCCGGTAGAATCTACACTAAGCGTGCCTCCGGTGCCAAGTTGATCTTCTATGACATCCGTGCAGAGGGTGTGAAGGTGCAAGTCGTGTGCCAGGCTCAGAACGTTTCCGGCGATGTCTCCTTCGAAGCTCAACATGAGCATCTCCGGAGAGGTGATATTGTTGGTATTGTCGGTTTCCCCGGTCGTAGTAACCCTAAGAACCGCCCTGACGGTGAGCTGTCTATTTTTGCTTCTGAGATCGTGCTCTTGGCTCCTTGCTTGCACGCTATTCCCTCCGAGCACTACGGTTTCCAGGACAAGGAGCAGCGCTTCCGTCAACGTTACCTTGATTTGATCATGAACGACCGCTCTCGCAATGTCTTCGTCACCCGCTCTAAGATTGTTTCCTATGTCCGCAACTTCTTCGATACCCGCGACTTCGTGGAGGTCGAAACCCCCATGATGAATGCCATCGCCGGTGGTGCGACCGCCAAGCCCTTCGTTACTCACCACAATGACCTTGACATGAACCTGTTCATGCGTGTAGCTCCCGAGTTGTACCTGAAGATGCTCATCGTTGGTGGTCTTGAGCGTGTATACGAAATGGGTCGTCAATTCCGTAACGAAGGCATTGACCTTACCCACAACCCCGAATTCACGACTTGCGAGTTCTACTGGGCTTATGCCGATGTCTACGATGTCATGAACCTGACTGAAGAGCTGGTCTCCGGCCTGGTGAAGCACGTCACCGGCGGCTACGAGACCGTCTTCCATACCCAGTCTGGCGAGGAATACAACGTCAACTGGAAGGCCCCCTGGCGCCGTGTGGAGATGATCCCAGCCCTCGAGGAGGCCACTGGTGAGAAGTTCCCGCCAGGTGACCAGCTGCACACTGCTGAGGCAGGTGAATTCCTCAAGAAGGTGCTGGCGAAGACCGGTGTTGAGTGTTCTCCCCCGTTGACCAACGCCCGTATGCTTGACAAGCTGGTCGGTGAGTTCATCGAGGAGACTTGCGTCAACCCAACCTTCATTACTGGCCACCCCCAGATGATGTCACCTCTTGCCAAGTACCATCGCCAGCACGTGGGCCTCTGCGAGCGTTTCGAGGCTTTCGTCTGCAAGAAGGAGATTGTCAACGCCTACACTGAATTGAACGACCCCTTCGACCAACGTCTCCGTTTCGAGGAGCAGGCCCGCCAGAAGGACCAGGGTGATGACGAGGCTCAACTCATCGACGAGAACTTCTGTACTAGCTTGGAATACGGTCTGCCCCCCACTGGTGGTTGGGGTATGGGTATCGACCGTCTTGTCATGTTCCTCACCGACAACTACAGTATCAAGGAAGTCCTTGCCTTCCCCTTCATGAAGGAAGACAAGTCGGCGGCCGAGACCAAGAATGCCGCTGAGGTGGTTGGTATCGAGCCCATGCCAGAGGAAGGGATTCGTAAGTTTTTTCCCTATTGAAATACCTGTTTTTAAATGAACGAGAGCTAACACCTCGTGCCATTCCTAGCCCACAAATAAATTTATGAACTCCATGGGATGATGGGTTGTTGACGACTTTTTGTTCTGCACGTTTAATTCGATGTCAATGAAGGGATGCCCAAGATCAAGATAACCAATATACCGAGACAGATCGTACATCTAGGCTTATGGCTCAAAATAGAAAGTAGAGTATGGTCAACCTGAGCGTTTTAGCCTTTCCTGTAGTTCAACACAAAACGTAAATTGGACGCATGCCTTCGTTTGGAACCCAGTAGACTGCGTACAAACAAGACCACCATGACTACTATTAGTTCGCTAATATAAAATGTACCGGTCCGCCTAATTATAATTTAACATAGACTTCTGCCTTCTGTGGCCCTGGTTCAACCAAAGCATGTAACTAATATTTGATGATTGGGAGCCCAACATCTGAAGAGGCATTAAAAGACGAACGGAACATATCTATTCATCAAGCCGTGGAAAGTAGAAACTGCTATACAGTTTTGAGACGAGTGCCATTTAATTATATCAGGACCGTTCCCAAGGCACAGAATAATGTTTGAATTCTTTCTTCTCCTTTGTTCTCTTACAGTGACTTTTCTCAGATATCAAGTAACGTCATGGTCTTATCTACAACCCATTGGCCTTTGCAGACAGAATACACAAGTTCTCTAGACGGATGCAAATTCACTGCGCTCTTGTCCAGATATACCACCAGTCGAACCATAAAAGATTAAGATCTATCACCACCTCTCTACTTTTTTCTCTATCTCATTGATGTGACATAACTATCTGCATAATTATAGAATACATTGTTCTCAAGTTATTTCCATAGGAGGTGTATATAGAAATTGGGAAACGTCAAATGGGTGAAAAGATAAAACGTAATGCAGAGTGAATCACCAGCAACGAAGGCATACAAGAACTGACGGGGTCTTTCATCTGATGCAAAACATTTTAGTATCTTGCTTAAACATCAATCTTCCCCATCTACCTATCTTCACCCATCCATCAGGTGTCTTCAGAGTTTATCCATGCATTTGTTCTTGCAAAGTTGTAAATCCTATTTTGTTCATCTCTATTCGTTCAACCCGTCGTACTTTCTCTATTTCAGGTAACGTTATCTCCATTCCTTGTCCATCTTAGCCGTTTGAAGCTGCTTGACGGGACTGACGACGAGTGATCTGGCCAGCTGTCTCTGACACCCTAACCACCATGATGGATAGAGACAAGATGGATGACAACAGTGACCCTTTCAGACAACTCCGCTATCTTCCCCCGCCTCAAACTAGCCAGTACCATCAGAGTAGCCAGCATCTATTCCACCCTCGGCCTATAAGACCTGCTGTTGATCCAGCTTGTTTGGTATGTCATTACTCGACAGCAGCAGTTGCACCTCTCCTCATGACTGTAATACTGACAATATGACTAGAGGCAAAGAACGGACCCCAGCGGAGCCATAGATTCCTTCTCCCTTCATGAAGGCTTGTTCGGACAGAGAGAGCTGAGCCCTGGTACCGGGGACTCTGCCATTATCGAAAGCCAGGGCCCTCAGAGAAACAGACTGTACCTTTCACCCGAGTATGTGAATTGGCGTTTTGGAGGCCCCATTCCCTCAGACTGGAGGGTCACCGTGACGCCTCGCGTCGTCAATAGTCCTCGTCCTGAACAGCATCGCATCTTGGTGCCTGATATCGAGACCCCTGAGTCCTATGAACGTTGCCGGGATATCTCCACATCTTTCTTGTGTTCACAGCCAGATCGCACCGTGCTAGAGCACGCAGCGATTCTACACAGCATGAAAAATTTTGAGCCTGAGCCTGTAACTGTCACCACTGAGAGCCCTAAAATAGTATCTAGACCGGGTAGTGCTTGTGAAGGCACTCTTACAGGTTCTGGTGATCCTAGCGAACAGAGTTGTCCCCTCAAAGAAGCCACTGTCCTAGAGCCCACTAATGAACCCGGAGATATGTTTCCGTTTCCTATGCCTACAGTGGGGAGGGAAGTAATACTGTGTGAGTTCGAGGAGTTGGTTGTACATACGGCGAAATGTGACATCTGCAACAAGCGCAACTCTTGCGGGATGTCTCGCTGTCTGACCTGCGGCTGGCAGACTTGCAACCAGTGTACAATTGACCGTGGTTACTTTCGCACTCACCACATCAATGGCAATATCCACACTGGCCCCACTAGCCAGAACGACCTAGATGCCGCTGCTGAAGAAATCTCGAAAGCGAAGAGGAAGAGAAGTCCGCCTAAAAGGAAAAAAAGCTTCAGGAATGCCAGGAAATCCAGAAAAGGCCACCTAGCCCAAAAGAAGACCCCGAAAAAGGCTCCAAGAACACCTTTGAAATCTTCTATTGTGTCTAACAGAGCAGATACTAGCCAGGAGGCGTTCGCAGAGGAGGATTGTGATTCCGAGAGTGCGCTAAATCCTTCTTATGGACTAGAGAAAAGAGAAGCTGTTATACTGACCCCTAGATAAGACCGTAAGAAACATTACGATCAGGATGTATGGGATATAGATCCTACTATTGATGATGACGACACTGAGTATCTACCGGAGGACGATCAACTTGAGGAAGGAGACACTTCTACTTGGAGCCCTTTCAATGGCTTGTTGAGACAGGGTAGCATGCACAGCCGGACTCCCCAGAAAACCCAACCCGAACATGATATACAACGCCAGAAGAAGTTCAGTGGCAAGAATGTTGAAAGTACGAAGGAATCCGATGCTGAGAAGACTGCAACCAAATCAAAGCCCTCGGAGGAGCAGACTAAAGCTCAAATTTACTGTCGAAAGCAGCCAGGGAGATATTCTCGTTTATGACTGTGTATCAAGATGAAACAATGGTGAATGAAGAATGAATTCATCCTGCTTATATCTCCACTGACAACACGCATTCATGTATCTCAATCTCAACTTCCTCTTACTCTAGGACTGGTTTTTTATTCTTCTTTCTTTTCTTTGTCTCTTTCAACTGGAGTATGCAGTTACTGACACTAGCGAGTGAAGGGAAACCTGATTGTTATACTGTGCCAAAAGATCTATCACTGAACTTGCAAGCTTTTGGCTGTTTGTGTGACAGTCCGAGGCAACCTTTATCTTACAGTGTATTACACTATGCTGGCATACCCACTCCTTCTGATTTTTATCCTATAGTCTTGGGGAGTTTGTTTCAGAGCAACCCTGTTTCCTGACAAGCGAATCTGTTTGTACATCTTTCCACAAATCAGCACCTGTTTTCCACATTGAGCCTGAGCAGATATCTCACATATTAGAAAGAATAAGAATGCGGACCCTGTTCAGTATATTTACTTTAACTAGAATTGCTCAAAGTGAGGGAATTAGGCTAAACCTGCCCTACGATTGAAAGTTACACTCTAAGACACTTACTATTTAGTACTTACTATTGACTTCTCCGGGTCATACCTAAGCCACACTCTTGCGCTTCTTGGTGTGTACATCGGTTTTCCATGTAAGTCTTCAGTGACCATGAGTGAGATAGGAAGGACGAGATAGAGTATATAGAAGGCTATTTGAAAAGTGCAAGGTGTTGAATCAATATTAGTACCTAGTTACTAACTACACGAGCTGAACAGCGCTGAAATAATCAGTGCCATAATATCATCATTAGCATAATAACCCCCCCCCCCAACTAGTTTTACATCATTTTTCACCTATTAGTTCCTGCAACTTGTAAGTGCTCGATATCCCGACTTTATTTTGGCGGATCAAATCTGTCCTTACAGATAAAGGGTGGAAGGTGTATGTTGTGGCTTCATTCAAGAGACTAGCTATAGTTTCTTGCTCTCTCAGGGCGTTTCTTTTTCTTTTCTTTTTGGTTTGTTTTGATATTATAGCGTTGCTGTAGCCTGCAAAGTAGCAACTGTTTCATGACTGGCTTTTGTTTAAAGTATTCAGCCCTATCGGAAGATTTGCAAAGGGTAGGGGTATTGATTAAGTAACGATTTTGATGTCAAATTCACTTCCAGTCTGTATTTCTTAGTCCACGACGGGAAATCAGTACCCCAATCTTTAAGAATGGATAACTGAAAAGGGCGCCCAGATACCAAGGCCCTACTATCAGATATTGGTTCTAAGATTTGCTGGGCTGCATAACAGTAAACCCTAACTCTTTAGATGTCTAAGACGCTGATGTTTATTTTTGGTATCGTGTTCATCTAGAAAACAGCCTCGTCATTATTATCCTCGTCATCATCGACATCCATACCATCCTCATCGTCCTCATCAAGACCCTCAAAACTCATAAATTGCTCATTCTTGGCGTCGGTCTCTTCCTCAACCACAACGCCATCCTGCACCTCACAGTCCTGGGAAATTTAGTTAGCAGCCGATCGGAATTCCTGAAATGACTCGTACGCACCTTAAGAACGGACTCTCGCCCGATCTGACTGTATCTACCCACTAAAACATTATCAGTTCATGAACCCAACTTTTTTTTCTCTTTCTGAATTGCGAATGACTCACCAATACATCCTGTGAGCACACATTTTGGCCCGATGACTGCGTTATCCATAATTACACATCTGGTTCAGATTAGAGAATGTTCAACATTAGGGTGTAGATAGAGTCTAGAATGCTTACCTCGTCAAACGAGCGCCGCTGCAAATTTTTGCGTTCGGCGAAATGCATGATTCTTTAATGACACATTTTTCTTCCACCTTTAGAACGTTAGTTAAATCGTTACTAAGTGAAAGCTAGGTGTCTTACCGTCACGTTGGACCCTAGTAGGCAATCGCCTTTCGTGACAATAGACTTCGAGGCAATTCCTTCAGGAGTAGCAATCTTCGAGGCATGGCTGAATGGCGAAGCAGCAGCACGGCCAACCTCTTCAACAGATTCGAGCTTGGCGAGACGCAGTGACATCGCTAACACCAAAGCGGAACTGTCAACGCGCCGAACGAGTTGTTCAGACGACTTGGTCAGGTATGCTAGAATTGATGGCACCTCCACTGAAGACTGGGCATTGGGAGTAGATTTTGCGCACAGGGCCTCGGAACCCTGGGCATGGGTAGTAGTCATACCACGAAGATCGATCTCTTCCTCCAATAAGTCACCGTCATTGCTTCCGTGGTCCTCGTGATTTTCATTCTGTCCGCCCAATATCTTATTTATCCCGAGCTTTTCACTCAACCCGCGCTGCCACTCTGCTTTCGCCCAGTAACCAATCAAGTCTTCGCTCACAGATTCAAATCGCTCCTGGTGCTGAGCGAGCGATTGAACCCACTTGGGCAGAATATATAAGTGTGCATCTCTATAGCTGGTTAACATTTTAACCGAGGCATGCTTCTCAACCAAGGTATGACGGAGCAGAAAGCTCTTATCTTCTTCTATCTGTTCTTTCAATGTATCCATCGGCATCGATAAGACCAGTTTCGAGAGTTTGTATCGCGAGACAGCGGGAACTTCATCTTGCTCGAGGGAAGTGATTGCCATGAAGTCTGTCGGCTCTTTCTTGACCTCGTCCCTAATGCCTTTGGCGGGATAGAACACGGATAAGCCTCCTTGGGAAGCTGGACCCAATTCGCCCTGTGAGACCAACCACGCTTCAAGCAAATGTTCACCGGGGATATCGCATAATAAATCGCAGCTTAGGAGCAAAAAGTTGGATCGAATACAAGCTTGTACCTCTGGTAGGCGAAGTAATTCCGCTGTTCCTGTCGTCATCTTGAGATCCTTCGGGGCTATAACGGTAGGCGAGGGCGAAGGGAGCGATGTAAGATAGGGATTCTGTTGTAGAGCAGCCTTGAGAGGTGTAAGAGCGGAGGGAGGTGTAATCAAGACGATATCTGAACAGTTAGAAATGTTCCTAAAGCCGCTGAACATAACACTCTGGAGGCGTATAGCCACTACTCACCAGTTATCCCTGCGCGCTTGCACCAATCCAGTGGGTAGTAGACCATTGGCCTTAGCTGAACATCAATCGATGTTAGTGACTTCTGGCTATTGCAGCGGGCTCTGAGATCCGCCAACACATACTGCTATGGGAATTAAGCATTTTGGGTTTTCTTCCGGATTGGAGGAAATTGTATTCAAGCTCTCGCCGGGACCACAAAGGATCAAAGCTTGGAAGCCACTGCTCGGTACTGGCGTTGAATGCACCATTTTGTCTTGAGCCCCGCGGGCAATGGTGGGGTGGAAGAGTTGGGATAAACTTGGCCGGTGCGGCTCGGAAAAGGCGTTTCGGGGAGGCTTTGATGGCCAAGAAAAAACAGAAAAGGACCGTATGACAAGTCACCGCAGTTATCCTTTATTCCCTTGCTGCAAAAATGAGAGTCGCGAAGCTAGGAGCAGTAGCTTGCGATTCCGCTTGCGATAACTACGGAGGATTTTCTTCGGAGAACTGCACGTGACGATAAATACGTGAGTCAGGTACCGCTGTCATCGAGCAAACAGTGCAAAAATAGCAGGACCCTTTGGCCCTTGCCAGTTACATCAACACCGGCTCGTAGGCAGTATCGCTTGCTGTACGAGATAAGGATGCTATTAACTGGAAGATATATGAATAAATCTCGTTCACAATACAATGTATGTTTTCCTATGGTACAATATAAAAGTAGAGAGTATAACACATTCAAGAATGATCCAAACATTCATTAGTATAACATGGCTTTTGCAACAGGCAAACTAGACCAGTGGCTGCCTGTTCCATTTTCAGTTGCACACAAACCCACTCAAAGCTTACGAGGGACATGAGCAGCTGCACCAGACATTGCCTGGCCACGGGCCTTGACTGCCATCTGCAGTAGCTTGGCAGTCCTCGACGGGTGCCAGACCCGGCTTCCTAGAACCAGAACCCAGGTCAGAAGGAACAAGCTTCCAGCTTGATGAGCAGAGGCAAGAGGGGTGGGAACAAGATAGAGTAGTGTGGAGATACCCAGGCCGACCTGGCAGAACGCAAAGGCAACAACTCCATGCACACCCTTCTTGGCAGCAGGTGGAAGAAGTCGCTTCATGGATGGGGACCGACGAGTGTATGCCCACAATGCCATAATAGTAGTGAAGGTAGTCATGGCCAAAATACGATGATCAAGTTGGACAAGGGACGGGTTTTCAAGCATATTCCTCCACCACAGGTCTGACCTATCCTCATGACGTGAATACCTGGCATCGAAGAGCTCAGACTTGGGCGGAGCCAGTCCTGTGCCCATAGTAGGGAACTCGTTGTATATGAGACCAGCGTCTAGACCAGCAACCAGACCACCGGACATGGCCGTCACGAAGACAAGAGCAGCTAGACCAGCAACCGAGCGACGGAAAATTTTGAGTTTGGGGTCACGGAGTGCGTCCAGTAGCTTGATGCCAGCCTCAGGATCAGCCAGCAGGCGGTGTGAGCGTAGGATAGCAAGGCCGTTCCAAAGCATTGCAACATAGCAGGTGAATGCAGCTGCAAGGTGCGCCGTCAAACGGTACTGGCTTACTCGGGGGTGGCTGCCTGGTGCGAAGAGATCATCCTTGAGCCCAGACTTGACCATCCACCAACCGATAAAACCTTGGAAGCCAATCAAGCCAGCAATACCACCAAGACGCAATGCCATTGGCTTGCTAACCTTTTTGCTAGCCACGAAATAGATAGCCGGAAGCACAAACGACAAACCAACAAACCGACCCCAAAGACGGTGAATCCATTCCATATAGTATATCGACTTAAATTCAGAAAGAGTCATGTTCGGGTTCAACAATTGAAACTCGGGAGAAGCGCGATACTTCGCAAACTCAGACTCCCAGTCTTCCGCGTTCATAGGGGGACGAGATCCGGTAACGGGACGCCATTCTGTAATACTCAAGCTATACCAGTTGGCTGTCAGTATTGTTATCAGGAGACTTCTCTAGGGGAAAACGCACCCAGATTCGGTCAACCTGGTGAGGCCACCAAAAACCACAATACCAAAGACGCTAACCGCACTGCCTAGCAACCAGTATGCCACGACCTTGTGGGTGACCTTAGGAAAGCTGGATTTTGCATTGGAAGCACCTTCTTCAATAGCATTCGCTACTGCAGAACCGGAAGCCGACCTTCTGAAGACATTGGGAGCTGAGGTTTTCGCTCTTGAGAATAGGGAAGACGAATTGATCTTGGTGATATTCTGAGTAAAGGGCGAGACTGGGAAATTCTTGCGGAAAGTGGATTTTGTCGCATAGTTCTGGCTTCGTCCGAGACATTGACGACAGGTGAAGAATTCCTTGGACAGCCGGGGAGTAAAACTCCGCATGAGGGACACGGAGCTCCCCAAGGAAGCCATAATGAGGGATACGGCAGCAATTGATACTTGGGGGAGTTGCCTGGTCTTGCGAGACAAATAAATTGCGGGAAGTTGCGGGCGGACGAGAGGCCGAGACCCCGAGGGGCGCGAACCAATCAAGGTGGCATGATTTCATTGTCTGTTGACGTCCAACAAGGTTCCGACTGGAATTTCTTATATCCTACTAGTACTAGCATTAATGGTCCGTCACTTGTACAATGCATGCATTATAGATACACCCCTGGAGCTGCCTTGGTGGTCTAACATAGATAGCTTGCTAGCCAATTAGTTCAGCAGAGAGAGTGCATCCGAAGATGTGCCTGAACTACTAGGTATAGGAGAATGGACAAATCGAACCATCAATTAATCTAGCTACGTTTGGATCACTATATAAGCGGCAATCAACGTAATCATAAATGACTATTATCGCACATACATTATATAAAGAGAATGAATGCAGCAGGGACTGTCAAAGGTCCTGATCAGGTAGTTCATATCATTTCGGTGGTTGTCCTGAGGCACTAAGAAGGTAAGTACCTATCCAGGCTTAGCGCCGTCAGCGCCGATCACCTCTTAGATTGGAATCGCCAACCAACACAGCTTCAAGGTCATTCTCTGTTCACCCACCAAGGGCGCTTTGCGTACGTCTAGGAACATGTCGTATGCCGTGGAAACTAAAAAGCGCAAGTTTCATCGAGTTCTAGAATCATTGACGAAGCCTTCGACTATTGAATCCTCGACCAAACCAACTCCCGCGGCAACTACAGCAAAGGCAACGACGACACCAACAAATGAACGAATCTCCGCGGACTTAGCAACGAAAAAAGCTCGGCTGACTGATCGTCAGGATGGAACTGATCTTCTGTCTGTGCGAAAAACGGTCTTGAGCGTTGCCCGTTCACGCTCTCGAGATTCGTCAGTGTCGTCCTCGCGGCCGAGTTACGTCCCTTGGGATCGCGAGCGTTTTCTTGAGAGATTGGAGACATTTCGCCGGGTCGATCGATGGTCACCGAAGCCTTCGGCAATAAACGAATTCGAATGGGCTAAGCGTGGTTGGGTCTGTACAGATGTGTCGCGAGTGGCATGCGTAGGAGGGTGTGGCGGCTCTGTTGTCGTTAAACTGCCAGATGAGCTCGATGAGTTGGATGGGTACGACAGTGAAAAGGTGCAAGAGAGGAAAGAAGTTCGTAAGTTGTGATCGCGTTATTTAAATCATGGATTTATTTTGAAAGCGCCCAATTAATTGCGGTATAGGTGCCAAACTCGTCGAGGAATATGCGAGTCTTTTAGTTAACGGGCATGGCGAGAATTGTCCATGGCGGAACAAGGGCTGCGACGGTTTGTCCTCACGATGCACGCTTTGAAACTTCTGACTGACTTGTCTAATAGCTACAATTCATCGTTTGGCCTTATCCAACCCTGATGCAGCAATATCTGGTCTTCGAACACGCTATTTGAACATTGCTAAGATGGCAGACCAGTTACCATCTCATGAAGTTATCCAGACCCCGGGGCCTTTTGATCTTGAGACCATAATCAAGATACTGCCAGATGACTTTGAGACGATTGAGAAGCATACCGAGATAGCTGCGCCTCAAACTCCTCAATCTGTTGATGGGAACCAGCTGACTTCTGTTGAAAGTCTGCCTACGCGGGAATTCTCGATCAATAGGACGGCTTTTGCGCTTGCATTCTTTGGGTGGGATTCCGTCGCAGATGGTGCAGCTGGCTTAGCTGGCTGTGGCGCCTGTTTCCGGCGCCTGGGACTCTGGATGTACAAACCGAAGGACAACGGCGATATGTCTGTTTATGATGTACTTGACGTTGCTACTGAACACATGGAATATTGCCCATGGGTCAACGGCAAAGCCCAAAGCGGAACCGGGAAACCATCTGAGAAATCAGCCGAGTTACGCAGTGGGTGGGAACTCTTGGCTCAAGCACTCAAAGTGAAGCATCGCCGATATATTCGATCTACAGTGTCTGTCGATAGCCGTGCTGTTTCCGAAACCCCCTCCGCGGATGGCTTCGCGGTTGACGAAGCAAACAGTGAAGCCAAAAAGGCTAGCGACCGCGAATGGTGGGCAAAGCTGCGACGGATGAGACAAGTACTGAATGTCAAGTCTCCAAAGAAACCAGCCGCGCCATAATTTTGTACTTCATTGTCCTTCGGGCCTGTTTTGGCTATGTGAGCGTGGCGTTACGGGCATGGGTTTTCACGTCTTAATGTCTATTTGTAAATTACCTAAACATACCATAGCGAGTTATTCTATTGCCGAACTATATCTTGCATAAAAATGCACTAAACTATCCTATCGGCCTTGACTATCCCAGGCGTTCTGAAACCTTCCTTCCCTCCAGTACCTAGTGTATGAAGTTGCGATTTTGAAATAAGCTTCACAAAGTTGAAGGAAAGACATTGGGTCAGTTCAGACACAAAGAACGATGTCTTTTGTGGGCTCATTTCCGTAAAACATTACCAAAAGGATTTCGTCAGCCCCCGTCCTAGTACTTGAATGCCAGGGAGGAACGAGTCAATAGATACAATGGAGGTATGGCGCTGTCTTTCCTTTGATAGTCAAGGCACGTCTCACCATATAGAGACTTCACCATGGCACTGCCACCGTGAACAAAGAAGACAGTGATGTGCTCAAGACGATCGACGCTCGAATCACACGGGACGCGTAACTCAGGCTTAACCATAACCAGGGTCAGAAAAGAGTGCATAGTCGTAAGCTGCTCCTTTCAATCTATCTTTAGAGAAGTTTCATTCATAATCCATGGCTTTTCCAAAGCGTCGAGAAATAACAACTACCCAAACTGCGCGTCATGGCTGATGAGAACAGCTAGGCGCAAGGTGCGGAAGGCGGAGGCAGTAGGTAGGGGTACGAGCAGCAGTATGTACGATCCTGCACGGGACTCTTGGGAAGCTCAGCAGTCATCGGCAGTACTGCCGACACAACCACAACCTTCTCAGTCCACTCTCTCACCTCTAAATAATTCACTGTCGCAAGAATCTTTTCCTTCGGTAAGTGTCTTGTGTTATACACGGCGAAGACCCTTTCATTGCCTTTTTGGAATTCCTCAATGCCTCGTCTATATGTCCCATCCGCGGTACATTTGCCTGCTGATACCTGGGCCCAACCTCGGACTTTTTCTCAGACAAAAATTTGATTCACTTTGCCGAGATTTTACAACTCATTTAATATAAGCATAACCTTTCTCTTGCTAATAAGACCGGGATTATCACTAGGTTCTCGGTGGACCTTCCCCGACGCAATCCGCGGTGCGAAACACAGCGTCCGCTCAGCAAGAACAATTTTCTCGCGATCCATTTCCACCTTCAATAGAATCCAAGGAAATTGTGCAAAACCTATCGCAATTACCAAACGCATATATATCCCTTGGAATCACCAGAATGTCCAGCCCGCAAGCTACCAGCCCAGTTCCCCCAGAGTCTACCGAGGCTCACAACGGGGCCGCTGTCTCCCCTACGGTACCTAGCCTGGGCACAGCAGATATCCAATAACGAAGAAGAAGCTGATGGCGTAGCAGGCTGTGCAAGAGGAACCAAGACCTGGATATTCCAAGCGCAGGCGTCTCCAAGAACGGCATCAACAATTACGAAAGCGCGGCAGAACCCCCCCATCAGCCTACTCTCGTCGCGACACGAATGAGACGGCGCAGCAACCCAATCGCAATGAATCGTCAAATAGATCTCCCTCACCCCTCGCTCCACCGCGTTCCCCATCTCCCGAAGCGCAGGCGCGCAAGCGCAAGCGTCCTGGCGGTGGAGCCCGGATGGGCTTGGTAGATCGTGAAACTCTACGCCGGAGACAGGAAGAAAGAGAACGTTCCCAACAAGAGGAAGCCATGCGATATTCTCAGAACCGCGGTGTGACTGACATTGTCCGTCATCACTACAACGCTGTACCCCAGCGCGGAAGAGAGTGGCGGAAGACCGAGAGTAAGATTAAAGGCTTACGAAGCTTCAACAACTGGATCAAGAGTACTCTCATTCAGAAATTCTCACCGGATGAAGAGTTCGTCTCTCAGTCTATTGGCACGAAGGACTGGGCGGATGAGACTGCCCCGCCTCCTACAGAAAATAAACGTCTTTTGGTTATAGACCTGGGGTGTGGCAAAGGAGGTGACTTGGGCAAGTGGCAACTAGCCCCTCAAACTGTGGACCTCTATGTTGGACTTGATCCTGCTGAGGTCTCTATTGTACAAGCGCGCGAGCGCTACAACGGTATGCGGACAGGGCGTGGCCCACGGGGACGACGTGGCCCACTCTTCCATGCTGAGTTCGCTCCTAAGGATTGTTTTGGGGAGTATCTGGGGGATGTGCCTATTGTTCAGCAAGTAGGCATTGACCCCAACGCCGGGCCAGGTGGGTCGGTGATGAGTTCACGCTGGGGTGGCGGCGGCTTCGATGTGGTAGCGTCAATGTTCACCATTCATTACGCATTTGAGAGCGAGGAGAAAACAAGACAGATGCTGCGCAATGTGGCTGGGTGTCTGAAGAAGGGCGGCCGGTTCTTGGGAGTTTGCCCCAATTCGGATATCATTAGCGCACACGTAGCAGAGATGAATGCGAAGCGAAAGGAACGCGAGACTGCAGCGAAAAAGGAGGAGGTGGAGCCTGAGGATGGAGAAGTTGAAGAGGACGACAACAAGATTGAATGGGGAAACTCAATCTATAGAGTTCGATTCTCGGGCGACACCCCTGAGGATGGAATCTTCAGACCTCCTTTCGGATGGAAGTACAGCTATTTCATGGAAGAGGCTGTGGGGGAAATCCCAGAGTATGTTGTGCCTTGGGAGGCTTTTCGAGCGTAAGTTCTGTCGGTCGGTCCAACTACTCCGGTACAATTAACTAACCGTCCTAGATTAACTGAGGATTACAACCTCGAGCTCCAGTATCGGAAGCCGTTCCTGGAAGTTTGGGAAGACGAGAAAGATGATCAAGAGTTGGGGCCCCTTAGTGAGCGCATGGGCGTTAGGGATCGAAACACCGGCGCCCTACTCATGACCGAAGAAGAGAAGGAAGCAGCCAGTAAGTAATTGTCATGGCCAGAAAATATCTGCTTGCTAACATGGACAGGTTTCTACCACGCATTCTGTTTTTACAAGGTCTAATTTTCCTAGATATGCCTGGTGTAGCTTCGTTTCGCTCTTCTATCAACTTAATCTTTCTCGAGGCTTTTCGGCGCATATTGTATATGCCAATTAAGAAGTGGCTCACAGTGTTCTGCGCCATCACATTCCACAATGAGCCTGGACTGAGGCGATGGCAAATATAAAAATAAATTCGACTATGCAATACTCCGTATCTACCGTCAAGTACCACATAAGCACTAACCCCCCTCTGCCTTATCCTTCAAGGCATGCACCTCCATGCTGGGCTCAGGGCTGGACTCTAGGCCCAGTAGAAATATGTATAACCTAAACGGGTCTAGCGCCGTCGCGTCGCGTTGTGATCGATCTCTTATCAACCAACTTCCCCATCACTCCAATACCGATTACTCTCCACCAAAAAAAGACGGTAGGGCTTAAGTCCTCGCTCTCCAGCGAACCTCAAAATACCAAGTCGCACATCTCCCAGAACCCCAGTTCAAGTGCGTAAACAAAACTAAATTAGAAACCACCCCCACCGATATCTCCCCCCCCCTCGCCCTAGATCACCACAACAAAAGAAAAGAAAAAAAGGAAAAATGGCTACCCCAACCCCAAGTTCATTGCGGCACAGATCCCGACAGCCAAGCAGCACCCAGCGCCAAAGCCAAAGACCACGAGCCTCCACACCCCCGCTCCCACCTTACGAAGCCCCTATCACACCTCTCCACAACGCAGCCCAAGCCAAACTCATATCGCTCATTCAATCGCACTCGCTCCGACCATTGAAAACGCACCTCCAGCACGCGGAGGAAAAACTCACCGATTCGGCGGGGGAGGTCAACGACCGGCTTACTGAGGCACGGGTGCGGTTGCAGCGGTTAAAGGAGAGGAGGGAGAACAGGGAGAACCCCAATGAGGATGACGAGGATGCTGCACAGCAGCAGGAGGATGATAATGATAGGGACGAAAATTTGAGGGAGTTGGAGGAGAGGGTGGTGGCTGTTACAGAAAAGTTAGAAGCGCAGATGCGGGGGACGATTGATGGGGAAGTTAGGGTTGATGGGTTGGCTGGGGTTTTGGGGAAGTTTGAGAAAGAGGTTGAGCGGGATAGTAGTTTCGGAAGGAGTATAAGGCGGAGGACTAGAAGGCGGGATGGGGATAGGGAGGAGGATGATGATGATGAGGAGGAGGACGAGGATTATGTGGAGGCGGAGGAGAGGGGAGGGGGAAGTGCGCCGCCGACGAGCAAATTGGATGAGTTGCTTGGGGAGAATTATGCGGAGTGGGACAGGCTTTCTTTGACGCAGCGGTACGTATGAAGATGATTACTGTTTTCTTTTCTTTTTTTTTGGTGAGTTGATGGATGATGAAGGCTGACTGGGGATGAATTTTTTTTTTGCGCCAGGTACTCGACCAATAATGCCTACATTGGATTCTATCGAATTATTCACGAAGCAAAACAACCCGGCGAAGACATAGCTCCACTACCGCATGCATCAACGTGGTTTTCACACCTCGAAGACCCAACGGCGGCATCGGGGCAAGCGCCCGATTCATCGGGCCGACGCACACGTCGCCGGAGATCTCCTTCTCCGGCAGACTCGGACGAGATCGCCATCGAGAGCGAGCGCATCTCGCTGAAATGTCCTCTTACATTACTTTACTTCCGGGACCCTGTGACAAGCACCAAATGTCCACATAGCTTTGAACGCGAGGCGATTGAAGATATGATTACGCATAGTTCGACAACTGTTCCCGCACCCCAGGCGGCGGCGGAGGCCGCCGGCCGCAGCGCGCGTCGTGTTCGCTCCGTTAAGTGCCCGGTGTGCTCAGTTGTCTTGACCGCGGCCGATCTGCGGCCGGATCCAGTTTTAGTTAGGAGACTACGTCGATATGAAGCGGCGTTGGAGCGGGAAGCGGAAGAGGATGAGTTATCCGATGGGGAGCGGAGAAGACGATCCGGGGCTAGGAAAAGCGGGATCACTCTCGTTGACGATGATGGGGCCGGAGACGATAACAAGATGGATGTGGATGTGGATCAGGATGAAGAGGAAGACGAAGATGATAGGCAGGATGGGGAAAGTTTCAGCAGCCAAGATCATGTACGAATCAAGCAGGAGATGGGCACGGCTCCTGTCGATGATGATTAGTTGATGATAATTTCGAATAATATCTCTGTATAACTCAATAGATACCGGACGGGCGTTGCTCGGGCTTCAAACGAAACTAATCTGGGTTATCTTGCAACTAATTTCTTTCGTAAAATTTAATTTAATTGATTGACCCATACTTAACCATGTCTGGATACCGGAGTACGTAAAGTGCATCCTGGAGTACATACGACACCTGTTGTGAAAGCTGAAGCGCAAGCTGCATGTGCCACGGAAGTTGAAATGAGAAAACAAAAACCATAGTAGACCTCCAGTGCGCCCGCAATAAGCAATACTAACATCCGAAACAGGAAGAAAAAACAAAAAAAAAAAAAAAAGCCAAAAAAAAGGTAAAGACCGCACAAACAGGGGTATTTTCCGAGGAGTTATTGCTCTGCCTCTGAGCCGTCCTGGGACAGACATTTGTTCCTAACATGCTGATATCCTCGATGCGTGCCCAATAGACAGTTCGCTAAAAGACTCCTAGCCGCGCCGAACGACAAGTTGTGGGGTATTCTATTAATATGGAACTCTAGAACCACTAGAACTAGAGGATTCTGCTGCGGTCGCATCAAATTCTGGACGCCGCATTTCCCAGAGTGAAAAGGAAGAAAATGCCAAGAGGTCCGATAACTCAAGAAGATCGGTGATTCAATCTTTGGAAGTCGACAGCACGCTTCTTTCTCTACATCAAGAGACTCCTGGACTGTCGTCCGAGTAACGAATGTGGACTCATTTACTTGGTAATGAGGTTGAGATAATCAGCCACAATAAGCGTGACCATCCTAAAGTGGGTCCGTGGGGTTAGTGATAAGCACTTAAGAAAAAAAACGGCGTGGGGAGTGGGGAGACTAACGCATGGGGTGCGATCCGCACGTAGTACGTTCCGAATCCGCGGTAAAACCTCAGCCAACCTTCATCCTTGGCAACTTTGCGAGCACAATCCAGCAGTCCCTTGTACGGCAATTGGCCGGTCTTAGGGTCTTTCTGTTGCTTCTGGAGACGAGTCTTGATAAAGTCGAAGGGCAAGGAAAGGAAGCTAGCAAAGAAACCAGCGATAGCGGAAGCAGCAAAGGTCTGATTTTGAGCCGACAGGGACGTATGGGCCTTCAGCTGGGCCTTTGATTCAGCGAAAAAGGTCAATTGACCGACATTAAGAGCCATTGCCCGCACAACGGTCGGCAAAGCTCCTGCCCACAAGGCCGGGACACCCTCAGCCTTCGAGATGCGGAACAGTGCATCCACCACCGAGCGATAGTTTGCTCGCGCCTCTGGGGGCTTCAGGCCATCTGACTGCATGCGCACAAGGGCCAGATCAGCTGGATTACCAATCATAGCAGCAATTCCACCAGCGGTAAGGCCCGCGCCGGCGCGCTCCGCGAAAGTGACTTTTCTATTTGCGGCCTCGGCGCGCTTATGGAGTGTTTTAGTGAAAGTATCGAAGAAGCCCAGGCGGGCAGTAGTGTAGACAGCCTGGCGGAGTAAACCTGCCGACAGACCAGTATAGAGATCAAGGATTTTTCCGCCGGCAATGATGTCGCGGGCAATGCCGAACGCGGTCGGGCGAGGGCCGGCTCGCACACCTTCCCCTGCCAACTGAAGGCGCACCTTGACCATGTCAATTGGCTGGATAACAGTGGTTGCTGTCATACCCGCTAAGCCACCATTAACGAAAGGAAGGGCGGCGCGAGTGTAGGGGTGATGTAGAAAGTCCATCATGGTCTGAGATTCTTTGGCAGTTGGAGAAGCCATCTTGATCACAAAGAGGTTTTACAGTAGTAGGTCTGAAAAAGTCAGCAAGCTGCCTGTGGTGCCGGGCGGCAATTATATTTTAGCAGATGGCGGCAATAGTAGGGAGAGTAGGGTATGTGTGACCATCCACTAACAGACGGTAGAAGTAATCAGGAGACGTTACGCAAGTGCGATTGGAAGGCACCCGTCGCTTCCCACAGGTGATGTATGACGTTGAGGAGAGAAAGGATTGATGAAGCTCACCAGCGAAGGATCCCGCCGTATATAGCGGATTCTACACGAGAGATGCGAAAAGAGGGGAAGATGAGTTTGCAGAATGAGACACGAAAATAGATTCCGGCGTGGACGAGAAAAAACAGGGAGAAAGAAGTGAGGGGAAAGGAAAAAAGAGATGGCAACAGTGAAGTAAGTTCTGGTAGCCAGTCAGATGATGAAGCGTGACACTGCGGGGGATTGAACAACACACGGACAGTCAGTCAATAAGTTTGGTTCAGTCCCAGAGGATTCTTCTCGGGTTATAAGTTTCTGGTAAAAGCAAACGAGGAGGAAGTCACCACTAAATCAGGAACCGACCGTATTTCCGAACCATGAGAGAGAGAGAACAAAGCTGACTACTAGGTAAGTAATAGTTTGTCATGTAGCGATCTTCGCTGGGTGGTCCCCACCGTCTAAGCAAGTCTCTCCAAAGCTCTAGGGCAAGGATGAACCTGAAATTGTGGTACTACTGCATCATGCCGTCACCAATGCGGGGAACACTCAGTTTGCTAAGACTCTGGGGAAACCAATCTCGCCGGAGAGTCGGATGCTCCTTTTTTTTGTTGTAACAGACGTTCTAGCCCAGAAGCTTTAATCTTGGATTGATATCATGATTCTAGATTTAGAAAAATCAAAATTGCAAATGATTTCCCTCTTTCTCAAGAACTGCATCTTCACCCTGTCCAGAGTAGAGATACGTAGGACGACTGCAAGTACAGGCTCCACTGTATGTCACATTCTATGGGAGTGGGGTGTCCGTAATATTACCGTATTGATGCTCCACCTGAGCCAGATGTACCCGAGGATATTGATATAATTCCCGGCCAAAGATCAATCATCACCTCCCCCACTGAATCGGCTACTAGTATAATTTCTCCTCTAACTGGCTATTAGAAAAGCGCCCACAGTTGCTACTGAGAACTAGTAATATGATCTATGGGGGAGTAGTATAGACTATAGTTACCCGAGGGTGGTAAGCCGTAGCCTATGTAGATCGACTGAGTAATCTTCATCCGCCGTGTTGGCTCGGGTGACATTCCCGGGATCCAATCGGAGGATAGCAATTACAACGGAGGTCTGGATCTGATGGGACTCTTATGAGAACTTGGGAAGAGCCCACTCGGATTTTGAAGGGCACTGTCACCACCGACATCGAGTAATAGGCCTAATGGTGTCCTGGCTTAGAGACTGATTCGTGTATAGTTTATTCTATTTCATTTCTCAAGTTCGATACCTACCTACCTAATGTGCATCGCAACCATCGATGAAAAATATAGCCGTATTTCCCTTCGCCCACGCCAGTCCTTTCCTCCGAGGGATACCCGGGACCCGATAACCGGCACTTCAAAACAAAGTCGGGTAGAGAAATAATTAATTCTATAGGATTAGTTAGACCCCTTGATGAGTCAACCAAATGGCACTATATTATACGCCATGAGAAGCCGGACAACTGTTCTCCGGTATAGTTGGGATACGTATGAGGAATTGGTGACAACTGCATTGCATACCAAAGTATGGGCGTGCCGCTTGCTCAAAACATCTTCGTCCGTATATACCATAAGTGAAGCCCCCTGGGGGGTCTCTTCACGACTTACATGCACTGCCTGACTCGATAGGTTGGGTACTCTCCGAAAAACACGTCTAGTAGTACTATGTATAAAGACCTGTCAGGGTCGAATCGAATCAACCATCACGCCTGATGATATCATCTATGACAGAGTATCAGAACTACTTTCTATTGGCTAACAGTTACCAAACCACCAAATGATAAAGGACCCACTCCTGTATTGCGGTCCATACGAGATGGGAAAATATCATTCCCGTGGCCAGGCAGTGCAGATTCAAGTGGGCACATCTCGAATTCTCTAAAGTCAGCCCAGTCCCAATTCTAAATGATGAACCCCCAACAAATCCACAGGGCCATAGCCGCGGAAAACATCCCGGCAAAGAGACACCCAACGGCATAGGTGGTCGGACTGCCAAGTACGGCTTATCACGGCCAGGATCCCCTTAGCTCTGAACTCGGGCCAGAGCCGGGAGTCCCAGGCGGAAACTGGGCGGGAAGCGGGAAGGAAAGGGTGGAAACTCGGTAAAGAGTTGCATCTACCCGCTTAGCTACTTGGCTAGTGTGCCGATATAGTATCCGGTGCTCTTATCATGGGCTCGTGGGGACACTTATCGAACTATCAATTAAACCCCTGTGGGGAGCTAACGTCCTAGCACATCATGGAATTGCCGATTCTCGCTGTTTATATCGGAGGTTTTATCACGTTAGTTATTACAAAGTCATCGTTGGTTGACTACGATCGTGGGTATTCTTTGAGCACCTTAGTGGCCTTAGGTCAAGGCTGAACGCTGATCTTCCTCGGAATGTGTATGGTCATCGTAGAGTTGGGATATGGGAGCGTTTCGGTGATACTGTCGCACAAGAAGCCCTAATGTGAGGACAGCGGCATGAAGAACTCGTCATACCGCCCTTGATAACCCAACTTGTCCCTATACCGCAGATAAGAATACGAGAATAAGGAATTGCGGCATGGTCGCAACCATCCCACCAGACCTCCGAAGATTCACGAAGATACTCCCTATAGGAAACACAACAGGCCCCATTTTATTTACAGGCTTCCATGATTTAGTATGAAGGCCATGCCATCACTGCTGCTAAGAAAGATAGACATCTCTTCCTTGTGGATGAAGTACAACTGGGGCCCACTCCTGAACTCTATGCTTTTCTGTGGAAACTTGGTTGGGGCCTTCCTTTTCTGCAATAGGACTAGATTATGGCTGCTTTTTGCTTGGTGACTGATTCTGGGATCGGGCTAAACTACTGTTGAGCTTCCTTTAGACCCACGTTGTAGTCTCTAACCAACGAACAGAACGAGAGCTTCTCAGCTTCATTCCATCGGCTCTGATCCCAGTACGTTAATGTGAGGTTGCTGATACCTATCAGAATTTCAGGATGCCTGTCTCGTACTGTCTTGGATATCTCCAATACTTGGAGTTGCAGCTTCTCAGCTTCAGTCCATCGGCCCTGATTCCAGCATCTTACTGCCAGGTTGCCCATGCTGGTTAAAGTAGAGGGGTGCTCGACTCCCCCCTTTTTTATTACCCTTTTCTAAAAGAGCCTTGTGTTGGATCTCTGCCTCAAAAATGTCTCCCATAACTAGCAAGACAATCCGCAATGTTCCGAATTAGTTCAGAATAATTCTCTTTCTGTTTAGCAAACTCATCTTCATATGCAAGTGCCAAATCATGAGATCGAGGAATACTTCGTGGATTGATACAGGCCATGAAAGATAGATAGTCTGCTGCAACTTGATTTTATTTTGGAGGTGCGTGAATGATATCAGCCAGGTAGTTAGCACTGGATTTTGAATATCCTTGTAGAGTCCTGGGTCACTAAAGTCCTCGCTAAGAAGCTCTACTGCATCCTGTTCCTGATCTTGGAGGGGTGCAAGGTATCCAGACAACTTTATACCATTTTCAATGATATATGCAGACTCCTAGGTACAGGGTGTCCGGAAACTGGTGTCACCACTTACACTCTGTGATTGTTTCAGCAACCTAGTATGAAACCAAGCTGCAAAGAGATTAGAAAATAAGAGAGTTCAGTGGTAGCAATCTATACTGTATAGAATCCTATTATACAAATTCAGCCGTCGTTATACCCTAACACAATTGTAGCGTCTTTGACTATATCGCAAGTATATGAACGATACTCAGCAGGGAGCCACAGTAGATTCTCACCCCCTGAAGCGATCCAAGAATTTGATAAGGATATCTGTGAGTGAGAAATAGACTCATTCAAAACTTAATGAATTGGATCTGAATGGCCTTGTAGCATCTGGCACTCTATACCAGTCGTTATATTCCAAAAGCTTAATAGTATTGTTATATAATCTTAATATCAGGGTTTGTCCATTAGGTAAGAAAACTACTGAATAGATCTAATGTGAATGGCCCTCAAGTATCTGACGCTCTATGCCAGTTGTTGTATCCCAGAGCTTAATAGTATTGCCAGACGAGCTTGACGCCAGGGTACACCCATCGGGCGAGAAAGCCACTGAGTCGACCGAACCTAAATGGCCCTCGAGTGTCTGAAATCTTGGGCTCCAAGAATCTTCCACAAGCGGTAGCCTTTCTATATGTTTCAAGATTTCGCTTAAAGAAGTCTTTTTCGCAATACTTTGGGCAGGTGCGAACACCAGTCCGGAAGAGTAGGGTTGAAGTGGAGCAATACCAGCTATAGAAGCATTTTGAAGAGCCAACCTTTTTGCATCATAGAGAAAGTATGAAATCTTAGCACTAATGCCTCTCTGAGACACATGTTAACAACTAACACTAAACTCCTCTCCTTCCTCGGCTAACATCTAAGGGTGTTCACTCTTAGGCTCCTCGGCGGCATTTATTGCCTTGATGAAGTAGCGTTTAGCCCTTTAAGCGATATCGCCTCTTAGCTGCTAGGAAGTGGGAGTTACGGGTTGAAATGCAGCTGTAATGTTTTCTATAGTGGTCATTTTCGGCGTGTATCTCACAGGTTCTCACTTTCTGGTTGTTACTGGGCAATCTGATTAGAATAGACTAAAAGAATATGGACATTTGTGGTTCCTTCTATCGGCAGTTGGATCTTATCATTTCGATAATGGTTGCTGTACAAGAGGGATACATCGTGATTTTAGAGGTTCAAGGGATGCAAAGCACAGATAAAAGCTATATACAACGGTTCGGTTCGGTAATTAGTAATTATGACGTTCTATTAACTAGTGTACATGCAAACCATGACGAACAGTACATAAAAGATAATTAACATCTTAGTTCAGATCAAATCTGTCAAGATTCATGACCTTCGCCCAAGCGGCGACAAAGTCTTTCACAAATTTCTCATTCCCATCACTGCTGCCATACACCTCGGCGATGGCACGCAGCTCTGCATGAGATCCGAAGACAAGATCGGCCCTGGTAGCAGTCCATTTCTTAGAGCTGGTTTTACGGTCAGTGCCCTCGTAAATATCATTGCCTCGGCCACATGCCTGCCACGAAGTATTCATGTCTAGGAGATTAACAAAGAAATCGTTTGTCAGGAGGCCTGGCCTGGTAGTAAGCACACCATGAGCGGAACCATTGTAGTTGGTATTCAAAACCCGCAGACCACCAACAAGGACCGTCATTTCAGGCGCAGATAGGTTGAGCAACTGCGCCTTGTCAACTAGATAGTGCTCAGCTCGTACCCGAACATTAGATGTGCCATAGTTCCGGAATCCATCTGCTACAGGCTCTATCTGACTGAATGACTCGACATCCGTCTGGTCCTGAGAAGCATCCATGCGTCCTGGCGTGAAAGGCACAATAATAATATGGCCGGCATCCCCAGCAGCTTTCTCAACAGCTGTACAGCCAGCGAGCACAATAAGATCCGCTAAGGATACTCGCTTTCCGTCGTTCTGGGAGTCGTTGAATCGGGTTTGGATATCTTCCAGGGCTTTCAATACTGTCCCAAGCCATGGCTGGTTATTCACCTCCCAGTCACGCTGAGGGGCAAGGCGAATACGCGCACCATTAGCACCGCCGCGTTTATCACTGCCCCGGAAAGTGGATGCTGATGCCCAAGCAGTTGAGATGAACTCCGCAGGAGTAACACCGGTTGCGAGAATATCCCGCTTGAGTGCAATAATATCAGTCTCATTAATCACCGGATGGTTTACTGCTGGGATAGGATCCTGCCAGGACAGCTCTTCAGCTGGGACCTCTGGACCAATATAGCAAGCACGCGGCCCCATGTCCCGATGTGTTAGCTTGAACCAGGCCCGTGCGAAAGCATCTGCAAACTGATCCGGATTGTTTAGAAAGCGGCGCGAGATCTTCTCGTAAACAGGATCAAATCGTAGAGATAGATCAGTGGTGAGCATCTGTGGCCGGTGCTTTTTGGATGAATCATACGCATCCGGGATAAAGGCATCTGCGTCTTTGGCTACCCACTGGTTCGCGCCTGCAGGACTCTTGGTTAACGCCCATTCGAAGCGGAACAAGTACTCGAGAAAGTTCAGGCTCCATTTGGTTGGAGTCTTTGTCCAGGTTACTTCTAGTCCACTGGTAATTGTATGTGCGCCTTTTCCAGAGCCATAGCTATTGTGCCAACCTAAGCCCTGGGCCTCTAGACCAGCAGCCTCAGGCTCAGCGTCAACGTGGTCCGAGGAAGCCGCACCATGTGACTTTCCAAAGGTATGACCACCGGCAATTAACGCAACAGTCTCCTCATCATTCATAGCCATGCGAGCGAACGTGGTACGAATATCCTGAGCTGCAGCGACTGGGTCGGGGTTTCCATCGGGTCCTTCCGGATTCACGTAAATTAAGCCCATATGAGCAGCAGCGAGAGGCTTTTCCAGTTCACGCGAATGTATATCTCGATGGGGCTCTTCATCGGCGATCACAGCACCATGCTTGGAAGATCCGGCAAAACCATGTGAGTAGCGCACGTCATTCCCCAGCCATGTGGTCTCACCACCCCAGTAAACAGATTCATCCGCTTCCCAGGTATCCTGACGGCCACCGGCGAATCCGAATGTCTTGAAGCCCATAGACTCCAGTGCCACGTTACCCGTCAAGATCATCAGGTCAGCCCAGGAGATCTTGTTACCATACTTCTGCTTAATAGGCCAAAGCAGGCGGCGAGCTTTGTCGAGACTCACGTTGTCCGGCCAGCTGTTGAGCGGCGCGAACCGTTGCTGACCTTGCCCGCCACCACCTCGGCCATCAAAAGTGCGATAGGTGCCCGCACTATGCCAGGCCATACGGACGAAGAGGCCACCGTAATGACCAAAATCCGCCGGCCACCAATCCTGCGAATCAGTCATCAGATCTTGCAAGTCCTGCTTCAGAGCATCGTAATCCAGGCTGTTGAAAGCCGCGGCATAGTCAAAGTCTGGATCCAGGGGGTTTGAGGCCGTAGTGTGCTGGCGGAGGATGTTCAGCTTCAGCTGGTCTGGCCACCAGTCGCGGTTCCGGGTGCCACTGCCCGCAACGTTGGGCCTGGGGGCCTGATTGTGGAAGGGGCACTTTTCTGCCATGATTGGTAATACTGGAGGTGCAGTTGTAGCTTGTTAAGGTTAAACTTGGTTGTTGTGTGAGAATGGAGTTGTGATGAATTCGATTGTCTTAGGACATTTCAGGTCAACAACCATGATATTTATATTACTTCCTTCACACCATGAGTACGACTTCATTACTAAGTACTCTTGGTATTCACCACCCAAGCGAAAGCGGAATGAATCCCACCGGCAGTGAATCGAATTTTTCAATCCTTTCTTGCTTTCAAACCCTCCAGGTTCTCGACCGTATATGATTACTCGCCAGGACATCCTCCAGCATTCTGGTGACGTCACTAGCTTTCCTAACAGAAGGGAATTATGCTGTCTGCCAGCCTGGTGGACCAACCCTCTCATCGACAGTGCTAAGTATCGCTAAAATCAATGACCGAAGTAGTCCACAGGGTCGATAAGCTAAGACTTGTTGACATAACAAGAAACTCAATTACTCAATAGGTGATCTGCAGGGGGCTTATTTGCAGTAGTCCCCACCTACGATCTAGATGGCTGAGATCAAAAGATTTGGCATCAAGTGCCGGTTTTCGGTATGTAATGTGGAGCAGTGGTAGGATCTTTCGTGAACGTTAGCAAGCATCTGGGTCTCGAATCGATTTTTAATAAGCAGAACCTGACTTGCCCTTCCAAAGAGGATTCACCGAATTGGGAAGGTTTAACCCTATTAAGTCAAGAACAAGGTAAGTCTTGGCCGCATCCAGCACTGAAGGCGACTCGTCTAGTCTGCATTTGAGCTTAGCAACCAAGACCCACCCAGCTAAGACCATCCATGAAAATGAGTTAGTTTCCTTGGGTTTGCTGCGTAAATGTCTGTATAAATTAGGTTTCCCAAGAAAACGATCACAAAGAGTATTAACCATTATCGGGGTAAGGCTTCACGGCCTGTCGCAGAGGGGAACTACAGAAGTCTCATCCTTTCAGATGTAAGAGTCTGCCTGTTCTTCCTCTTCCTGCTGCACTCCGCCTTCTTCAGCACCGGAAACATCGCCTCGGCCTCCTCATTCTCGCTGGACGCTGTTTTACCGGCTGCTTCCCATCTTCGATCCCTTCAGCCATGCGGCTCTTCTCATCTTCAAGATTCTGGCTCCTTTCGCCCTGGTTTCTGCCAACCTTGGATTTCTGACCAAGAGACTGAAGCTTCAAGGTGGGAGTCTGTTCACGGTTGTCATGGGCGGTGAGAGATGAGGGGAACTGGCTGGAGATTGGAGAGAGTATTAGCATGTTTATTATTGCTTCTGCGTTATGTGTTTTTGTTGCGGGGTTAGAGGCTATGTCGGAGGTGTTTGTTAGAGGTGTGGAGTTTCAAGACGATATGTAGAGTAAAGGGAATCCGCTAGGTATAATGAAGGATACCTAGATAGGCAGGCGGTTACTATATATAAATGATATTAATAAATAATTTACTACTATGCCATGCAGTCAATCAGATCACGACTCCGTACTGAAAACAACCATCCCGTTTCAGCTGCGGCATTATTTAAACATTGTTTTTTCGGCAGGCCGAGGGCTTCCAACAAGTGATCACTATAATAAATCACGCATAATACTATAATCTTGCAGACCCCACAATCAAACTCTGCTTTGTATCTAATCCGGTATTGATCTCCCGGGGAATTACTTGGGTCTCTGCCTCGCCAACTACTTCAAATGGCTGTCTTCATTCGGATGTCCTGGGTTATCAGAAAGCCTTTGCTTTGGGAGAGCTTTGAGACCCTCAGACCGATTTTTCCGCTCACTTTCTTCAATTCACCGTTCAAGTCTGACTAATCAAGCTTTTGTTCGCTGCCCTTGAATTTTTTTAGTTTTGATGGCATTACTGCCGTGGGAAGACCTTACGATAGTTCCTGTGTGCAAGTCTGTTCTGCATCCTTCTCTTGTCTCGATGGTTGTCCATCCTTCTGCATGCCTTGTAAGGTTTTGGATAATAGATAATGGATACTGCATGATGGGCAATAGATAATACTTAAATGATACCTTGGCTCTCCAGCTCATTAACAATGGAGACACCGTAGATTTCTTGACAACCTGGTATTTATAATGAGGGAAGCCTTTCTCTTAAAATCCATTCAGGGTTGGGCGGAGAGATACTTCTTCCAATCGGCATGCTGTAAATAGAGTTCGACGGACCGTCCCGAAGAACCAGGCGACCCAAATGCCCGAAGTATCCAAGCCAAACGTGTAAATGACGGATGGGATGCGTGCTTCGACCTCGGCTCCATTAAAATGAATTTCAGGTATATGAGGGTGCCAGAGAATTTAATGTTCCCAGGTTTGTTTACCAAAATTCAAAGATAACGGCACTCGTATTAATAATAACCGTATTCTTAATAATCATAAAATAAAACAAAGAGGCAGTGGTGACACTATGGAAGGATTAATCAATTGGCCCAACGTTAAATGAAAGCTGATAACTTCAGCTTCCACGAAGGCCATAAACTAAACCCGAACTTGAATGGCCCTTGAGCGTGTGGCGTTCTAGGCTGCTCTTGGCATCCCGCAGCTTGGTCGTATCTTTGGACACTAGGCCACCGTCTGGCCGCCCGAGGAGAAGGCCACAGACTGCGCGGGTGGGTGAGTGATCTGTGTACACCATGAATTTTAAACCAATTTCCTTGATTGTCTGACGTAATCAGTTTTCCAAGTGATTGGCAAAACAGACCCATACAATATACGTTCCCTGTATCTTCTCCTGGCCCATCTTTCCACATTTTGAGATAAGTAGCCACACCGTCAACCATTTGGAAATCGTGACTCCCGCTAGGCAAGCTGAGGAAGGCTTCGCTCTCTTCACTCAATCCGAGAGGGCCCAGGATATGTCATCGCTGCTCTGGAACTCCATCGCCATGGCATGCGAGGCCGACGCACGATGACTTCGACCATCCCAGCTATTAACTCGTCCTCTTTGCCACAAGGCCACCCCCAAAACGAAGGGGACTCGTCCAACCGTGAGAAGCGCAAAGGCCCTCGTCTCGCCCACCGTAAGTCCAGGACCGGATGTCAGCGATGTCGCGCCCGGCGAGTAAAGGTAGGTGGAATCCATTGTTACAAAATCTGGCCAGACGGATGTAGTGTGATGAAGCGCGACCTGTCTGTCACACGACTGTCATCGTCATGGAATCCCCTGTGTTTATGACAAGCCCGTGGAAGAAAGAGCGGTTCCCCCCTCAACCTGGATCCAATATCGCCCACTCGAGCCCAGTCCATCCGATTCCAGTAATGACGAACACATGGAGCTGCGCTTGCTGCATTACTTTACTCTATTTACCAGCGCTACTATGCCCGGGGCCCACCTGAAGCGTATCAAAGACTGTTGGTCGATCGACGTGCCCCCGACTCGCATTCAGTTACAGACTGCTCCTGCACGCCATCTTCGCAATCTCCGCCCTGCATCTGTCCAAAGCCAACCCAAACGAAGCTAGCTTGCCGGATATCCACTGCATTTACCTCGAGCGGGCTTTGCGCGAACATCGACTCTGTATCGGCGGCATAACTACGGAGGCTGCGGATGCGGTGTTCTTTACGAGTATTCTGCTACAGGTCGATATATTTTGCTACCTTACAAGATCGACCTGCTGCTTCTTACGAACAGGTAAAGGAATGGATGCATCTAGTGCGCGGGTCGGTAGCCGTCTTTGATGCGGCCTTGGAGATTATGAGGCGTAATACTCATTCCGCGAATATCTGGTGTATTATTGATACCTCTCCTATCCCCTTGCGGATGAATTCTGATGCTGGGTCGTTTTCCTTCCTGCTTCCGACTGTGCCTGACGACGAGGATGACGAGACGGCACTAGAAGCATATCAAGGGGCTGTCGCGCATATAAATGCCACCTGGCTGGCCATGGAAGCAAAGGAACATCCGCAAATCAGCTGTCGCCGGCTCCTGGTCTTCCCTTTGTTCGTAGCGACTGAGTTCATTGACTTACTCGAGAAGAGGAGGCCGCGCGCTATGGTGGTTCTAGCCTACTTTCTCGCCTTGTCGGCACCATTACGCGACATATGGTGGATCGGAGACACTGCACACAAATACATCATGGCTCTTCAATGAATCCTTCCTGCCCAGTGGGAACACCTAATGTCCTGGCCTATGGAAATGATTATATCTCGTGCCACACAACAAACACAAGTCCCTATCCAACCACATCTGTGATTCCCGCCCGAAGCAGCGCCTTCTCAATCACAGGCATCGTAAGCGGCACCAGCTCTTGTGTCTGCTCAAACGTCTCACTGGCCTCTCGCAAGTATGCTGCAAACGTCCCTGGTCTGATATCCGCGTCGTGGTTCTCCGAATCATCTCATATCTCAGCTAAATACACTCAGCCTGCAGTACAAAGCCATGCGACACCTTCATTGTCGAGGACATGCTCAGCACATCTTAGACAAGCGCCGCAGCCTCCTTAACTCGCTCATTGTTCAAACCGTCCTCCCCGCGTGGCAGATTCAACAACCCATACTGCTTCCTCCCATTCCAGTCCGTTTTGGAGTCATCCAGATGCCTGAGCCGTTCCAGACAAAAGACCTGGACAAGGAAAAAAGTGGGGGCGTTTAAGCTGGTCTTGTTTGCTTCAAGCTTTGGTCTGGATTGCCTCTTTGGATATAATTGATGACCCCTTGCATGATGCCTCGCAGATGATTGGCTTTGATTGACAAGGATACTCGGTCTCGTTTAGTAGCGTCTCGGCCTGTGTCTTAACCTTATGCCCTAGTCTTGTTGCCTCGATGTAGCGTAGCTATCTACGAACCTGTCGATATAGATGAGACTGGGGATGCTGAGCCAGCACTATAAAAAAAAAATATGCGGTGAGCGTGATGCGTCGTCGCTCTTCTAGGTACTCAACCCCAATCCATCTCCCCATCTCTCCCAACCTACACCATACCAACACCCTCATCTCCTAGACTGAAGATGACATCCGACCTCTTCATCGCGCAACTCGCCTTATACGCCCCCCTAACACTTCCAACCCTCTACCTCCTCTACAGCCATGGTCGCCACGGCCTCTTCGCCTGGCTCTACCTCCTCGCCTTCTGCGTTCTTCGCGTAACCGGTGCCGCCATGGGCCTCAACGACCCACACAACGCTGGTACTCAGATAATATCCAGTATCGGGCTCTCGCCGCTGCTGCTTTCGATAGACGGGATGTAACATGAGGCGTATATTATCCTAGAACTGGCCCAACACCGAGCCTTATATCCTGTCACCCATCAAGGAGCAAGAGCAAGAACAATATCTCACATATTCTCATTGTGATATAGGAGAATCTACTGTCTATCCCCTAGCCAACGAACCGAATAGGCATTCATGGCGCTCATCCATGTCCTCGTCACGACGGGGGTGGCAATGATTGCGGTTGGTGCTGGCGGGTTGTTGGGCGATACGCCTAAGGGCAGTGATTTATCCGATATCAAGGTCGGTATGGTGCTGTTGGAGGCTGCATGGGTGGTACTCGTTTTGTGGGGGCTGTGGGCGCTTTGGAATGGGAGGGGTGAGGGGTGGAAAAGTGGTGGAAAGCGAGGTGCACCGGCGGGCTTGGCCGGGAGGGAGGGGGTTTTGGTATGCTCATCCCTTCCTTTTCCTGATCGCTGACATTGTCCGGTTTGGCTACGGAGGAATGGTTATGCTAACACAAGGCACCCGAAACACAGCTCCTAACTGGCACCCTCATTGCACTTCCCCTCGTCGAGATCTCGGTGATATGCATGCTTGTCGCGGAATTCACACAGCGCGCGGATCTAAACCTGACAACAGAGAGTTTAGCTGTTCGTGCTGTGTTGGGATTTATCCCTGAATTGCTTGCGGCGATTGTTTTGGTATTCGTTGGGATTATGACGAGGGGTGGGTAAAGTTGGTGCTGGTGGAGCTGTGCTGGGGCAAGGGCAAGGGCAAGGGCGCCGTCATAGACATGCTCATAGACATAGAAGGCGCCCGAGCTCGAAACATGGGGCTCGGTTGCATTCGAGGTCACATTAGTGTTTGCATTCGTACTCTGCTGGGCGGAGTGGGGTGAGGATTAGTATCGAAATTAGATGTTATTTCTTTTTATATGGTGCGCTATAACTATGCTGCAAGACGCCAGGGGTTATATAATCAAGTTCTATTACAGTTCCAACCCTTTATATGTGTATTGTATTTTAATGGTCTCAGCTGGAGCCGGCGACGTATTCTACTGCCTATTTAGTATAGGTATATATGTCTGAGGCGCATCTGGTTGGTGCTCGCGGGGGAAGGGTACGCAGCTTATTCGATGCACCACTGTGACAGGCAAAGAAAGTAAGCATGTTGGCTTTCGCAGTCAGTTTCTGATATGAGATCCAAGGCCCACGCTTGTCAAGAAATGTATTTACGCAGTTTTAAAAGAAGCTATCCCCTATATATACCCAAAGAAAAAACTCTCTCTAGTCTGCAGAAATGTAGTCGAGTGGTTGAGAAAATCGCGGATAGAAGTGTGTACTTTTCGCAACATACTGGGAAGAGCCGTGGTGGTGGTAGTGTCTTGGGAGGTGAGCTTACAACCATTAGAATGTTCAAGATAAGTCTAGCAAAATTTCATTCCACTTTATTTCACAGGTACTAATGACCAGTCTGAATAGCCGGAGCCAGATTCCATCATAAAGAAAAAAATATTACCGAACAGGATGCGAAGTGGTATGTCCCAGCTTGTATTGTCAAGCTTTTTTTTAAATGACCCAAAGAATTGAACGCGACACGCCATGCAATATATAAAAGCAAAAGGGAATCAGATGACAAAAAAAGGAAATCAAGGCAAAATCGCAAAGTTTTATGCCAGCACGGGGCCAGCCTCAATGACCTCCTTGGTAGCCTGGTCGGCGTACTTGGTGAAGTTCTCGTTGAAGAGCTTGCCGAGCTTGTTGACCTCGTCCTTGAAACTGGTGGATGCGATCCAGCTGTTCTTGGGGTTCAGGAGCTCAGAAGGAACGTTGGGGCAGCTCTTGGGCACGTGGAGGTTGAAGACATCGTACACCTCGTACTCGGCGTTGGCCAACTCGCCGCTGTGGATGGCGTCCAAGATGGCACGAGTGTACTTCAGAGGGCAACGCTTACCGCCAGTGGTAGCGCCAGCACCAACCCAGCCAGTGTTGAGCAACCAGGCATTGGCCTTGTGCTGAGAGATCTTCTCTGCCAGCATGGTGGCGTAGCGCATGGGGTGGAGGGCCAAGAAAGGCTGGGCGAAGCAAGAGGAGAAAGTGGCCTGGGGCTCAGTCACACCGTCCTCAGTACCGGCCATCTTGGAGGTGTAACCAGAGATGAAGTGGAACATGGTCTGCTCAGTGGTGAGCTTCGAGATCGGAGGCAGAACACCACGAGCGTCGCAAGTGAGGAGGATGATGTTTGTGGGGTGGTTGTCAGAGATGCAAGGAATCTTGGCGTTATCGATGTACTCAATGGGGTAAGCACAGCGGGTGTTCTCGGTCAGGGTCGAGTCATCATAGTTGACGATACGGCTGATGGGGTCGAAAACGACGTTCTCGAGGACGGATCCGAAGCGGATAGCGTTGAAAATATCGGGTTCCTTCTCAGCAGAGAGGCCAATGCACTTGGCGTAGCAACCACCCTCAATGTTGAAGACACCGCTGTCGGTCCAGCAGTGCTCGTCGTCACCAATCAGGGCACGGTTGGGGTCGGCAGACAGAGTAGTCTTGCCAGTTCCAGAAAGACCGAAGAAAACGGTAACATCACCATTCTTACCCTGGTTAGCAGAAGAGTGGAGGGTGAGGACGTTGTGCTTGACAGGCATCTCGTAGAACAGGACGGTGAAAACACCCTTCTTCATCTCTCCAGCGTACTCGGTACCCAGGATAACCATCTCCTTCTCAGCAAAGTTGATGGCGACCGAGGTAGCAGAGGTCATACCCTCAGTGAAACGGTTGGCAGGGAAAGAACCAGCGTTGTAGATGACATAGTCGGGGTGGAAGTTCTTGAGCTCCTCTTGGGAAGGGCGGATAAGCATGTTCCTCATGAAGAGGGCATGGTAGGCACGGGCGCAGACAACACGGACACTGATGCGGTATCTCTCATCCCAGCCGGCGAAACCATCAATGACATAGATACGGTTGCGAGTGTTGAGGTAGTCGACAGCACGCTCACGGTTGATACGCCAGACCTGTCAAGCGAATTAGCTGGTCAGCCCTATCTAAGGATGACGTCATGAATAATGACATGGACGATTCTAGGCAGATGCACGTAGCCAGCGCCAAAGGCGTGCAATGGACACAAGCAAGGGCTGGGGGGTAAATTAGACGCCATATGAGATGCACGAAAATGCCTCATAAGATTATGGAGGCATTTTGATGTGTCTCACAGCATTCCAATCTCCACATCCCAAGAAAGCTTAGCCACGCAGGGCGCCAGCGATCTGCACTAGGACAAAGCAAGGGGCAAAAGCAGGATACAACTTACATCAGGAGTCATGGGCTTGTTAACGGGTCCCCACCAAATATCCTGCTCAGAAGATTCCTCCTTGACAATACGCTTATCTGAAGGGGAGCGACCGGTTTTGGCACCAGAGTAGGCAGTCAGGGCACCTGACGATGTGATAGCAGTACCAGTCTCGTAAACAAGAGCATCTTCGTAGAGGGCAGCGACGGCAGGGTTAGCGATCTATTGAAACGTTAGTGAGAGATCCTTCGGTTATACGCATTTCCAAGAGGGGGTCGTACAATAGCGACACGCTCGTAATCAATGTGGGCGTGCTCATGAAGCTCTTCCTCTAGCTCGGTGTGACCCTTGCCAGGCCTAAGTAATAGATGTTAGCCATGACTCCCCGTACTGGTAAAAGAGTGGTTGTTGGCGATGGAGGGAAGTCAAGAGGCTTCAAGTAGGCCAGCCCGACAGGGTCAAGATCCAGGGACGATGAACTAAGAAAGGAGGAGAGACATACTGAACACCACCAGGGTGCAGAGCAGTGCGATTCACAGATGTGGCAACCATGTTTCTTAACGATGTGGAATGATAATTACTATTTCGTTGCTTTGCAACCTGTTGTTCAAAGAAATCTGAGTAGAGAGGACCTAATTCTGCTGGGGAAGAACGGGGTATATTAATGTTCTCAGCAGGAGCCATAGTCAGAGCAAAGGAAGTCTAGAAGGCGTTTCAGTCTTCAACTCCGATATGCTTCTCCACAGTTTCACGGGAGATATCGGGGCTGAGGACCGGGCTGAGGTAGCGCTGGTAGCCGTGTAGTGTGTAAAAATGCCTCTTGTGGTTCCCCGAGTTGTTCCGAACCCCAGATGTAGGCACGAAGTGGTTCCGGGAAGACGGGTCGGCTGCACCAACTAAAACCAAGAAAATGCGATATTCGGAATGAAAGGAAATGATGATAACGCGCGGTTAGAAGAAATGTCTCATGCAGAAGCACGATGTTGGTGTATTGAATTTAGTAGTGTGGATGCCAGATGCAGGAATGCAAACCATGCTTAGGGCAGGCTGAAAATACCGCTGCAAAAACGACAGCTCGACCACCAATTATTTATGTCTTACATTGATTGCCATTACACAATCCTCAAAGTATATTCAGGCTGTATATACTTTTGCTACATGGTATTCAGTCAATCAACCCCCAGGGTTTATGCGGGTAGACGGAAAAGTCTGCGAAGTGGTGACGTTGAATGATCTCAGTCTACACTTTTTTGTTCTATTCTTTTTGGGTCAAGCGGCCAAGACCCAAATTGCGGGGAGAACTTTTTCGGCTAGACCTCTTGCTACCGGACCGGGGGAGCTAGAGACCACATGGGGTGAAAAAAAACAAACGCTCTAGAAGAGTAACGGCAATGTCCAGAGGCCCAGGTGGCGGAGTGTCGCCCCCAAAGAGTGCCTATCTTTAGCCCCTCTTCAGGGTAACAATCAATAGAAACCAATAATCACTTCATTTTCCCTAAAAGAGACGTGCTCATGACGAAATCCCGGCTGAAGTCTCGGGTTCCCGTTCATCATCTGCAATGACGCTTTCCCTCTTTAGGCATGCTGTTAGTCATTCGGGCCCGAGGCTAACCGCCGCCGGCCAATCAGAGGCCATCCCTCTGCTTGATTTTCAATCCAACGTCACAAAGTGGGCAGAAGATATTGCCGCGGTTTTCGCTCACAAGGAGAAAGGGAAGTAGGCATTCATTGTTCCTTGTCAAGGTGAAAATTTGTTTGCGCCCCTAGCATGGCGACATCCCTCTTTTTCCGAGTATAATCTGGTATAAAACCATGCAGGATTTAATCCCTATCGCGGACCCATATGCCAGGAATAGGTTCCCGGGAGAGGCTCTGCGCAATAGTAATACGTAGTATCCGCGTGGGAAAAAAAAAGCACATGAAAACCTGATCGACCAGGAACTCCCGAGTTTCCCCCCCAAATTTTTCCGAGACACTACGTACTGGTCAGGTGCCCCTGGTCATTTCCCACGCGACGTCAAGTGATTAGCGCTTTTTCGGCCAAGAATTTTACCAGTTCGACCCAATGACGGAGTAGGCCTCCTAGGTACGACTGTGACACATGCCGGTAATCGATAGCACCCTACCGCATCCCTACCACTAGATTCCTTCTGTTATCTTACCTTTCGTCTGTACCCCGCATCCGAAACGCCTGGGCCACAACGGATCTCCTCCGGGCGCTAATCCTCCCCTGGCAACGGAAAACATTCGGCTCTACCGAACCCAGGCAACAATGCACACGACCAGATCAATGTTCAGAACCGATGGATATGCATCCTTTCAATTCTTGTACAAGAGCAATAGCTAGCATGTCGAGGTTTCAATATTGCGGAGATCCACAAATCGGGTAAGTTAGGAACATCAGCTATCCCTAAAACAAGGCTCTATCACATTTCGGCCCAGGCTTTGTAGTTGGGTCGGGAAGTGGGTACGCAAAGGTTCCTAATACGGAAGATTTAGGAAGGAGTTCGCCGTGAAGACGCAAAAATCGACACCTGTTACATAGCTCTAGGGGTAATTACTAAAAATGTGGAAAATGCCTCATAGTCCACCACTCAGGGGTGGTCTAGAGTCTAGACAGATTCTGAACAGCCACAGGGGGAAAAGTAAAAAGGGGCATGCTGTCAGTGACTTCGTAAACATTCATCCCTGCAATAGGATAAAACATGAAAATCATGGCAGGCTTGCCCACCAATGAGGGGATGTACCGATCTACGGAGGAACTGGCTGATGACTGAAGGTAGTTAGGTACCGCTGAATTTTTCATGTCACGCAGGCCCCTAGTACTCGTGGTCATTCATTAGACTGGGCCAGAATCAATCGGGCGGCCCCGTCAGATCAGCCTTGAGGCCAGAAAAGGATAGCATGAAGCACCCCCTATTGGTGCCGAATTTCAGCGGGTCGATTACTTTGGTGCCTGAGGCATGCAGTCTCACCGTCGGCATCACGTGGAGACGGATATTCCTCCCAAATGCCAAGAGCCTTCGTCTAAAAATATCAAGGGGCTATCATTGGTCATATCATTGTGTTCTTCACCCAAAAGTCAACATTCAATGATCTCTCAAGTTTTGCCCAATATCTAATTTTGAAGGAAAGGGCGTAGTCACTCATCGTTATCCATAACATAGGAAACAGCGTATACTTTGTTCTTTACGGGGTGTTTTGTTGAGAAATCCTGTTCCTACCGTTAGACCCACAGTACTCCGGATCATGGATCTCGATCTGAACTCCGCTCAGGACACTAGCGGTTGATCTTTTTTCTCACGAGCATCGATGACCCGCGGCAGAACAATGGGCGCGCTGTTGGACGCTTTGGGACAACCGATAACCCATTGTATACAGATTTGGCGTCGGTACATGTGGCATTTCCTTGTGCTATACATATTATTGCTGGGTCTCGTACTTCTAACCCTTAAATCAAAGCTGAATGGGGGAGCCCCTGTGTCAGCCCCAGGTACGACCTTCTGCGATCAAGCCTATGTAACGTCCCTAATGCCGTTTAGAAAAGGTCCATAGTCCCTATAGTCCCCCACTACCTGTGATAGTATCCAAAGCACTGGTTTTGGCTAAAGTACGAGAAGAAAATGTGTCCTGGGTGGACGATTTTCAGCCTCAGTAAGCATTAGCTGTCCGTATTGTCGGAACCTGAACTGATAGTTTTCGAAATAGATGGACACCATACATCTACACAGCGGATCATGAACCTGGATATCTTCCGGTTCCGGAGAATAAAGGACGCGAGAGCATGGCGTATTTGACGCACATCATTGACAATTACGATACCTTAACTGATATCACAGTTTTCATGCACGCGTCGGCCACACAATGGCATAATGACGTTGGCGAGACAAATTCGTCTAATGTTCTGTCTATGCTGCACCTTGAAGCAGTACAGCAGAAAGGGTATGTGAACCTTCGCTGCCAGCATCGTCCAGGCTGCCCAACCGCAGTCCGTCCTTTCGATCCCGAGTTCGTTTCCAGCTACAGCACTGTATACCGTAATTTCACCGCCATCTACACCAAACTATTTAATACATCACTTGACACTGTACCAAAGGAGATCGGTGGCGTGTGCTGTGGTCAGTTTGCCCTCACTAAAGAACGGATTCGCCAGCGACGACTAAAAGACTATGTGCACATGCGGGATTGGGCTTTCTCCACGAGTCTAGATAACTTTTCTGTTGGGTCTGTGTTCGAAATGCTCTGGCATCTAGTCTTCTTAGAGGATCCAGTTTCGTAAGCATCAATCCATGCTTGGTATGATTCGGAAAGAGAGCACAGTGCTGACTTGAAAAACAGATGCCCAGATACCCAGCAGTGCTATTGTGAACTTTACGGTCTGTGTAATGAGTAATGGCTTGCATGCTTTCGTTCTTAATTGCTATCATATACGTCTAAATATGGTTCGGCGGGGGAAAAAATACCTCACTATTAGGGCCCAAAATTGCATATTTTGCATATTTTTATGCCACCACTCAACTCTCTCCCCTTAAGAAGACTTGTCCTTTCGGTCCCATGTTTAATGTACAATCACATGCTCTATTCAATACATCCTATGAACAAGGATTCAGCCATCCATTATTAGCAATCGTAAAAGTGACTCGCTCTGTCTAATCATCATCCCACTCCCCAATGAGATCACCCCTTCGTACCCATGTGTTTCACCCTACGAGAGTTTCACGATACTAGCATCCCGAAGGGTACCAATCCCGATCCGAGAACAGGGATCGGGTTCACTGCCCGCGTTCGATCCTAATCCTCCCGATGGAGCATTCGAGGGACAAAAGATATACCCGGATCGGAACCTTGACAGGCACCTGGTGGCGAATGTAACCCGACCATGTTGGTAGGGTCTGTTATTCCGAGAACTGCTCAGCACTACTAGTAGTCTGTGGCTTGAAAGCTGAGAGTTGTTATTTCGCTCACTCTTTGTTCGGTTTTGGATCGGGGTGCCCAGGTGGGTAAGGTGGGTTTCCCGGTTAAGTAATCTGTTTACTTCCTGGAACTATATGATTTTAGTGTGGAAATCAATAATGTTGGGTGAATATATTTGTGATCGTACATATGTACGATTGATTCTATATTTACTAGAGTAGGATACAATACTGCTGTTTTTGTTGAATATATATATATGTAATTATCATCATTATAAAAATGAATATAAAACCCCTCTACTTGCCGAATCGATAAAATAAAGAATCCCCAACCTGATCATACATGTGATGTCTATATATATCTGATCATCAACTTAGTATCTACACGCACTTCCAAAAAAGAAACTCTACAACAATCGTTCGTAGAATCAAACCAATCTACCTACTCCTCTCTATACAGAGTAATATGCCTCCAAAACCGCAACAATTAACAACCCAACCCATGTATTATCGACCCTCGTGATAGGCTCAGTCACACCACCACCACCACCACCACCCAAAAGCGGGGCACGCAACCCAACCACACACACGGCGGGGTAAATTTCAAGATCAGGAATCACAACCACTCGCCTATTTCTCATTACTCACCTCTTTCTTCACCTTTCTTCACTCCTACATCACCCTTTTTTTCACCCAAGGTCCCCTCCAACAGTAACCTACTTCGGTAAGAGTTTTCTTATTTTCATTATACCTCTTTTGCGTTATGCTAATTAACGGGCTTTTTTTGTTTTGTTTTGTTTGTTTTTTTTATGAGACGCTAATATCATAGCTACTGGGGTTATACCCATATAGTTTCTATCTAATCTTCTCTCGAGTTTCATCTACATATCAAAATGTCTGGCCACCCTGCTTGCCCTTCCTGCAAAGCCCCCATTCCCGGTGAGGCTAAGACCTGCAGCTCCTGTGGAAAGGTACGATTGTGTCACTGGTCTGTTCTTGGGTAACTTGGATTTGAAGAATAAGGCTTAGATGCTGATGGGTGGTGATGTTTCCAGACTTGCCCTGTTTAAGGGTCTTGTTTCACCGAGGTCCAGCTATGAGGTGGAGGAGGGATTTTAACGGGAGGAGTTTGTTTGTTTGAGGTTTGGTCGGGATGTGTGGGTAGAAGCAAGCATATTTGACGATTGATGATGATGGTTATATGAACTGCGTTGATGAGTGAAATGATATTGCCCGATTTATTTCTTTCTTCGACTTGATTGTTTTGAGTAGGTGATAATCGTACGAGCGTAGGTCCGTTTTTTTTACCTCTGTTTCTGGGTAGATTATGCTGTGATATTCTATTCTATTCTATGTTATGCCCTTTTTCCCCCTTCTCTATACTATGTCTCTTGCGTTAACTGCTCGGTCTACCATCTGCATTGTGGTCCGGGAATGCGGTCGGCCATCGCCTGTGCTGGCGCTGTCTTCGCTTCTTCTGAGGATTGCTGCGGTGTCATCTTCTGGTTGATCGGTGTCTGTTCCATTGTCGCTGTCTGGGGGTCGCGAGAAACGGTTGTTGACCATCACTGAGTGTCGTGCGCGATTTGCCGTGCTGTTGTTGGGGAGGGGCTCGTGATTCGAGAGGAGGAGGACTTCTACGGGATGGTCGCATATGTATGGGACGTTGTAGAGTTTATACAATGTGTCGAGGATTGGGACAGATAAACCGTGAACGAGGATAGAGAAGAGGACGAGCCAGTATACGACTTGATTTTTTTTTGGGTTAGCAGTTGTTTCTCTCTCTCTCTCTCTCTCTCTCCGAGCTTGGTTTACTCACCGGGCGTCATGGTTGCGGTTAAGGTATTGATCTCGCTGTCGCTTTCGCCCGGTCTAGGAAAGAGTCGACGGGCATATTCTACGTATGAGATCGCACCAATACCTGGTCATTAAAGAACGAGTTAGCTTGTTTGGATCCTTGCACCTGAGGTTAAAGTAGGGACAAACTAACCAATCGGGCCGAAGTAACCCATGAATAATGCCTCAGTCCAGTCGCCACAGATGGCAGGCATGAATCGATACCCAAGTAGAATTGCTGGGATCCGACGAAGGACTAGAATCAAAAACCCTAGGCCAAATAGTCGTGGAAGTGTGATTCCAGTCTCGTGGGGCATATTGAATTGTTTCCACGGCATGACGGCGCCGAGGTACATGAAAGCACAGAAGTTCAAGAGGGTTTCGAGTGCAGGGTTAAAAGTGTCATGGCGAGCCTGCATCTCAGAGTTGTACACGCCGTCCCAATTCAAGAAACTACCAGCGATAAAGCACGCAAGGGTCTCATCTGAGCCGATGCAACCGCAGGTGCCGACAACTAGCATCTTTAAAAAGTTACTAAGGCACCGTTAACGACTAGATAGGTAACACTCACCCCAATCGCCATCGGTACAAGGGAGAGACTTTCATTTTCAATCCACCTCCTAAGATAAAAGTTATTCAAACTTCCCTTAAATCATTCAAACCTCACATACCTCTTCAGGGCTATGACCATCAACTTGCGAAAAACGAACCCTACCAGAGCACCATACGTAGCTCCTAAGATGATCATGTATAAGAAGCCCTCAACAAACCAATGCTTCAATGCCTTACCGACACCTCCTCCAAAGCGACCGACATCAGAGGTGCCGAGTACGTTTGGGATTCCGCGAACCAGGTCAAATCCATCTAAACCTTCAGTATTTGTAGGAGTCTCGGCGTACCGCAAGAGTGAGACGGCCAGAAGTAAAAAAGTAAACCCGAACCCATCATTTCCACCTGCCTCGGAAGAAATGAACTCACGGAGATGTCGACGGACATACTTGTCCGCGAACGGGCCTTTGGCAATTGCTTGCGATAAAATGGGATCGGTGCATGTTACGCATGAGCCGATTATCATTGCCGCGAGCTGTACCAAAAGCGTTGTTTATTAGTGCTGGAGGTTAAAATGTGGAAAAGTTGTTGACAGGGGCAGCACATACAAATGAAAGGTTAGGAACCATGAGCATGATACATGAAGATGTTATAACCCACCCTATCCCCATGAGAGGAAGTAGACAGATGGCAAGCTCGGTAGAGCGCTGCTTAATATATCGCTTTGGCAACTGGTATCCGACCTTAACTAACTGAATCCCGATAACCAAACGTGTCAAGGCCTATTTCTGTCAGCTATATCCTTCACAGTGCTACACAGCAAACTTTACATGGGTAATTTCACTGGGCTGTCCCTCTTCCTCTCCTCCCCACTCTAAAATGTTCAGAAATTTGGCGCCGAAAGGACCAAAAGAGACGCCGACAAGAAAAGCGGGGACTATATAGGGTGGGCTAGTTAGTTACTGTTTGATACGACAGTAGCAGCACTATAAGTACATACGAGCTTCACCCAAGTACCATTTTTGCTTGAGTTGTAGAGATATATAACCGAAAAGAAGGATATAGAGACCTGAGTAGAATGTGAGCTACCTTTTGCCAAGCCATGTCTGTTGAGCCAATATAAACTTACTCAAGACAGTAAGAACAAGATTAAAATTGCTAACATCAAAAATCGGGTGTAACATTCTGCTCCGAGCCGAGCAGTAGTATATGCGTTGTGTAAAATAAGAGTTACAGTTAGGGAATCAGCCTTAATTAAGGCTTTTGGGTTGAGCGCAGGATGTCCCTGGAAATCCCTAGCCTATTGATAGATGTCATTGACTCAGTCTGATGATTGTCATTAAGCGCGTAGACTGATCATGATTGTGTCTTCTTTTATCTAGAAGGGAAAACTAACGGTTTTGTGGGAGCACTTCCAGCGCATCATATCCTCGGAAGATGGTGTAAAGTTGGATCAAGAATGATCAATAATCACCAGTGCGAATCACATCGTCTGTTCTAGCTGCCATCCATCCTGTCTCGAAACATCCAACCCAGGGGGTTGCGTACCTGAGTGGGCCATTTACGCGCACCCTTACAGGGGCATTGCGGCGCGAGAGAAAGCTTGGCTACACCTATTGACGGTGATCGACGCGATCTGACTTATGATCGGCAACAGGGATAGGAATTAAAGGTCACCATCGCGACTCAGGGGAATTATCCAATGGTGTTACGCCGATAGCGCCATACCAGACTTGTTTCAATATTGCCCAAAATTGGTGATAGCCACCTTGGACGTATCACATTGCAACAGAGCAAAACGATAGATGTCGCGTAGAACCGGAGGGTGGTTGATCTGTATGGAGCCGTTCCTACTCCTTACCTCGATTCCCACGCAGCAATAGGATGAAACTAAATATAGACTGGATCCCGTAATGCCTTAGCTTGGATGCTATAACAAGCATTTTTTCTTTCCGTAACCGTCACTAGATTCAGCTTTCAGTATAGCCATAACCCATCGTCTCCGACAGCCGAGAATTTGAAGGCACTCGCCAGGGTTTTAGCTTTTGACAGGCACTGGAGATAGCAATCTTGTCTTTCAGGAAACTCCTTTTGTTTCTTTGCGAAGTCTAAATCTGGACCATTGACAACCACGTCGGTTCTTCTTTTCTTCCTGATCGGCAAAGGGAACCCCCCCCCATATTTTCTCTCCTCGGCTAACGAGGCTGGCAACCTAGGTATAGCGAGGTTGAAATGTATTTTCAGCGCCTTTGAACAAGGCCGAGGCGGTAGTAAAATGTGCCATCCCGTTCGATAAGCCGTGTGGGAACCTCAGCGAGACATTTGCCATGTAAGACAGTGCTACCAGAGTTGTATGAGAGGCGACCGTACCAGTTGTCAACGTTTATTCTGCAAGTGGAGAGTGTTTGGGTTACTGGAGCACTGGTGATCTGTACACAGTAAACGACTACTAGGCAGCCGCAGTTAACTGTTGCGAATAGCTTGGGGAATGCTGCTCCTACCGTTTCGAACGCGGTACAAACATTAGAAACCGTTCTTAGGGTGAATGGAAGAGTATAAGATCGACTCGTCGATCCCGCATAGGGAAGCACCAAGCGCCCGTTCTACTTCTAAGCACTCAATTGCATTGTGAAGAATACGCGCTGTCGTGCATCAGATTTCTGCGCGATAGCCTGACGAGGCCTGGGCAATGTATCGTCCACGTCAGACATATATCATTCAATTACGACGATATTATTCAGCAGAGAAATTATCCGATAACTTTCAACTTGACGAAAGGGTGTCGACCGTATGGGGAAGGACATGACGTCGTCGGCTGAGCAGTTATATTCACCACATGAACAACGACCATGGGGCGAACTATTGGCAGTTACCTTCATGGGTAGTTCCAATGAGCTCTACATTGTCGTTAGCAATATTTAAATCCTCGTTATCTCTTGTCCTTGTCGACTACCGTGGGGTTTACGTTCCATGCGCACAGCGATCAATCGAATGAAAACTGTCAGTTAACATATCCATTGATTATCCAGGATGCATGTATCCATATTCCTCATTTTAAACACTCTTCTGGCATCCAACTTGGCTGGCCAAACCTACGCCAGTCCGTACCGCCTGCAGGGTGACCAAATCAGCATCTCCGAACCTGTCAGCCCCAGTACACACTGGCCCAACCTCAATGACATTATCTCCCAGTTAACCGGGCCCACCGAAAAAGACCACTCCCTGTCGGGCACGCTGGGCCTTCGCTATGGCGGCTGCTACTATATCGAGAACCAGCACGGTGACACTCTGGGCGCGGACGGCGGTGTGTACAGCTACTATAAGTTCGGAAGCTCCAAGAGAATCTTCCAGGTGTGGTATTCCAGAGGCCTTCCCCTGAAAGATGGAAGCCAATGGGTGCCAGATGGAGGGAAGTTCTACTTGTGGGATCCGAAAGGAAGCACTGTGACGAACGGCGGAAGCTGGATTGCAACCAACCTCGGTGGTAACACGTACCCTGGGTTTTACAGTTACTACTATTACCTCCATTTTAAGGGTCACCGTGATGATGACCACGCTATGCCACAGAGCAAGGACGAGATGTATATGATGGGAGCTCGGTTCCCTGTTACATTGGAAATTGCTCAAGTGGAACCTCCTAATGGGATTCCAAATTTCAAAGGGTTGACAATCCAGAACGGTTACCTCTTGAATAGGAATAACGAGGATAGTATTGATGTCAGCTTCCACGAGGTCTCTTGTCCATGGGAAGGAGCTAGTGGCTAGATATGGTGTGGTTTCCCGCAGAATTCGAGTGGCTATTCCTATGTATATTGACCGAGTGTTTAAGTAGCCAAGGGAAAAGTGTTAGCTGATTCATCTGTATTAACTTGAAGCTCAAGAGGTTCCAGGCTCTTGCACCAAGGGGTGATCCGTCTATCAAAAGTATATAGTTATAGCGTTTAATGCGGAATGAATTATCGTAAATTAAAAAAAAAAAAAAAAAAAAAAGTATCATGTTTATTACGCTAGTGCCCTCTAGATAGTTAAGTATTATGAAATCCTAAGATCTTCTTCACTGTGTTGGCCATAGTGCAACACTACTTAGGACGAGTACTTATCCACATAATATACTACTTCTAAGATGCAACGGAGCAATAGGAACCCAGCCAGACTATTTACCAACAGGCTTTACCTTTCTACTAAGTTAGCAATGCGCCATGGGCTAATAAGTATAGGAATTGGAGTAATTGAATGAAAATTACTTAGCCCGTCCAGACTGCCGACGTTCCGGCATCCCTTGATTCTTGTTTAATGTTAAACAGGCTTCCAATATGACTCACTGAAACCAACCTGATACTGTCCTCATCGCTATCATCAATTCAGCCAAAACCACTCCCCTAGGCTTGGGGTTCCACATTCCAATTCTTTTCGGTGGCGAGTGCAGAGAGAGAGACAGAGTCCTTACCGTCGCGCCCTCCGTCCGGAGCGCGGGATGTGTAAAGGATACCCAAACAAAACTATCCGTAGGTATCTAGTTGGAGAAAAAAGTATGAGTGAAAAATATTGTCACCAGATTCTGCCAATGGCATTCCGGGTCGAAGCAAATGAAAATACTCTACTCGAATCCTGGGGCCGAGGGCATGCACCCCGGAAAAGGAGTGCTATACATAGCTACCTATATCTATAATAAATATCAAACGTAGACCTGTTATATCAGATAGAGCCAGTCTGTTCACCTGTATGGACACCATTATTCCAAGCTTCTTGTCTGGGGTGGGTTGTTCCATCTCCCCCCTCCCCCCCCCTCTCTCTCTCTCTCTCTCTCTCTCTCTGTGTGTGTGTGTGTGTGTGTGTTGGTGTTGAAAGCATTTAAAGCGAGTTATACTTTATACTTTAGTTCTTTCAAGCATTTAGCATCGCCCCAGTCGGAGAAATATATGTAAAAGTAATCCTATTCTCGGTCCATTAAGCCGAATTACTCAGTAGCCAGGTCAGAAAATTCTCTTTGCCGTTCCCCTTCCAATCACGCAAACCCCGCTTTAACCGATGTGTCAGATTCGTAGTTAGTAGTATCTTCAAAGTACGGTTGAATGCTACGCAAGCTTAACTACTAGAGGTGCCACGCAGTAGGGAAAGAACGAATGTAAGGGAGAAAACTTAACTGACACATGCCATTCTACTCCGTAGAGGGCAGTTACTTCCTCTCAACATTGCTCTTCGGCGCTTGAAGGCGACTAGTACCTGCCCGTTCACTTGCTACTGGATTATACTGGTAGTATCTTGTAGGTTTATTGTTTCGCTTGCTCTGTTGAGACTTGTCGTGAAATCATTGCCCTAATTTTCAGGCTGCAACCCCCCTTGGCAGAATCATGTGAAGTTCATGTGAAATCAAAGGATCACATGCTACTAGCCAAGTGACAAGATTGGAAATCAGAGGAAATATAATCCATATAACTATATATATGTTTGAAGTTTTTTACCATGAATATATATCAGGCTACAACTAACAGGACAGAGAATCAATGAAAGAAGTACCAAATTGAACAAATATAAATAAACTCTTAAGATACATAATATGTTCATGAAAACAGAAGACTACCAGATTGTATTCCCCTTGTTGAATCCTATCACACAAAAGTCCGCCTATATCTTGGTCCGTATTTGGACCTACCCACTATATCACGTTGCTCTAAGGCTGAAATTTGGCCAGAGGTAAGAAATACATCACACTCAATTAGCGTAGGCGTCAGCGAATATATTAATACCATGTGAAGTCTGGAATTCCAATCCCAACATCTCCTAGCAGCGTCCGCTTATGCGGTCTTCCGCCACTGAGACATCACGCCGAGCAAACTGCTGACGGTACCTCCAATACCAACAATTCCGTCGTCGAGGTTGGCGAGGCCGAGGCCGGAAATAGGAATGGTCAAGTCGCAAAGGTCCGAGAAAAGCTGGGTGCGGGCAGCGGAACGTTCCCTGGGAAGACTAGGGTTAGCGACCAAATACAGAATGCCAAAATATTCAAGATGCACAAACTTTTCGATCTTCTTTGCCTCCACAACGCCTTCGCCTTCGGTGCGGTCGAGAGTTCTCTCCTTCTCCCGCAGTCTCCAAAGGGAATATACGCTAGCAATAGTGCTGAAAATCAGTCCAGCCAACCATGACCGATAAGCGGTTTCCTGCAAGCGCTTGGCCGAGGCGAGCTTCCGGAAGCCGATAACGTCAATAACGGTGATGGTATCCAGAGTCAGATATCCGGCATAACCAAGCTGACGACCGACAGCTAGATAGCGAAGAACAGGGTCGATGGGGGTCTTATTGTCGGCGGCTACGGCGGCGGCCTTGAGGTGCTCGGCAAACTTTCCGATCCTCAGAATCTTTCTTGTTGTTCCGAATTGCTTCTTGATGGCATTGTATGGGTCGATCGAGGACTGAGGGCGGTTTGTACGATACAGGTACCAGGCATAAAAGCGTGAGAAGTATTGCAGCGTACGGAGGATTTTGTCACGACCCACTGGATATTCATTAGAACTCGCTCACATGCATATATTGCAAGCAAAGGTTTCCAGTGACCAATTTTATTTTCTAGCCTCCCACATTTGTTGTGCAAGTGGGTGGTCATGGAATCGACTTCGGTCGCTAATGACACAAAAGACGAGGGAAAAGAGCACTACGTACCAGTCGTCGCAACAAAGCGCAAGTAGTGCGCCAAGGTAGGGTGGTAAGCCAAAGCGTTAGCGACCATATTGACAGCGAACGTTATAGATTAATACGATCACACGGATGGTGTCTTTTCTATCGTTAAAAACCGGAAGATGTGTTCCGGTGTGTTGCGGACGTGGAAGAGAGGGGTATGACGGTAGCGATAACCACAGACCAGCTGGTAGCTTTATAAATGTTGAGAGGCAGGATACGGCACTTCACAGCCAGGATACAGAAGAAGGAGAGGAAAAGGGATGGCGACCGCGATGTGGGCGTGATTGAGGGTTTAATGGATGGCGGTCGGTAATTGAATCTCCGGGGAAAGCGCGGCTGGAGGACTGGCGTCGGGCATTGACCCTCAACCTCGGCTGCTCGTGGAGACGAGGAAAGTCAGAGTCTCGGGAACTTTCACCATTTTTGCCGCGTTCCATTACCTTTCTTGGTAGTATCTCTGCAATAGGCAGTAGTATAGTCCGACAACAACGACGACGAGCCCTCTTGCTTTCTACTGATTTCTAATTTATTAAGTCTAGAGCAGACTCCTAACAGATTTTTCTGGATTTCTATACCTCCCTTTTTCTTTATTCCTCCTTTCATTTTTTTTTTTAACCCTTTCGAGGTTCGTCGCTCTTTAACGCGGATATCTCCAATTTTTCCCCGTCTTGGAGTGTGGCATGGTGCAGGGTCAAATCAAGATTGGCCCTCGTGGGTTCGAGTCCCTAATATCTCTCTTGCACTAATTAATACATACTCTAAAAGCTACTAGAGGCGATTACTTCAAGTATAAAGGTGGGGTACGTTGCGTTGGCAGAGAAAAATATAATAATCGTCATTAACGTTCTCCGAGATCACCATGAATCGCTGTTATAATACATCACGGGCATGACAATGAAGACGATATACTATCAACCCGAGTCGTTGCTGCAATAGGGCTCTTTCTATATCTCGCTTCAGGGCAATCGAAACCTCTGCAGTCGCGGGTCGCACGAGGTCCTGTCACGCTATGGGGCATTGATATGGCCGAACATGGGCTGGAGCATTTCATCCGCTTGTGTGCGCGCACTGCTTCGGGGGCCTATCGGTAATGAATATTGCAAGGGCTGCCTCTTTGTGTAACGTGTCGCGAGGAATAATAAGGGAGCTGACATTCGGTAAGTAAGGGTCGGGCTGCGAACATACGGATTTGCAAACAGCGAAAGTTGGCTACTGTGCTTCTCTGTTGCCCATCGTCGAAGTGTCATATCCGTTGGCCTCAAGGAAAGCGCGGAACTTTTCATCCTCCTCAGTAATAGTGTCCTAATGGACGATGTCAGTCGAACCGTTCCCATTGAGAGAAGTAGGAGTGGGTGTAATACCTGTCCAATATGTGGCAGCAGGAAGTAGGCCAGTGCAGCACTGAAAAGGCACAAGGAGCTTGAAACAAAGAAAGGATCCTGGCCGGAACGGACATCATTGGGAGCATTTTTCTGGATGATTGGAATCACATAGGTGCCGACGAATGCCCCAATCTTGCCAGCAGCTGCAGCTATGGCGTAATATTGACCACGAATAGCAGTCGCGCTAGACTTTGCAGCACAAAGCCCAATGTTGTCTCCAGGCCCGAACTCACCGAGAGCGGAAAAAATACTATATCCACTAGTTAGAGGATGCAAGTGATGCATGTATCAAGTATTGACCGATCGCCTTACCCAAATACTACGACAAAGCCCGCAACATTTTTGGGGATTTTAAGATACTCGTAGCAACCTGACATGACGAAACCGATAACTCCTTGAAGACCAACCCCAATAGCTAACGTGTTGCGAGGCCCAATCCAGTCACTCACCAGAGCACCCAAGAAAGAGCCAGGGATGTAGAAAGCATTGGTTACAGTGGTCCAGCCGAAGGTCTTCCAAAGTGGGGCACTATCTCCTAGGATGATACCCACCCACTTGGAGGAGTATATGTTGAAAGAATACGCCGAGAAGTCGTAAATAAACCATATAAGGGATACCACCGTCTGCCTGTCGTTAGTCTATGGCATTTACACGGGAGCAGTAATGCTGAGGCATACCAAACGCTTCCAATAAAACCTATAGCGGCCGAGTTAGTACACACACTGGACATAGGTAATGGTGATGACTTACCGGATAATCAGCGAGACAGGGAACTTATGCATACGTTCTCTGTTGAACTCCTCCGGCTCCTCCAGTTTCAATCGCAGATAAAACAAACTGAGGGGTGGGATCACGCCTAATCCTAAGGCTATACGCCAGACGGCGCGCAGATGGTTCTCTGTAAATATCAAAACCAATATCATAGGAACCAGAGCGGATATGACATATGCAAAGTCAATTTGGAAATTGGTGAACATAATGAACCAACGGTTCCGATGCCCTTTCTTCAGTTCGCCTGTGTTCTCTGCGGCTGCAACAGATCCAGCTGGATATTCTCCGCCAATTCCAATTCCCAAAAAGAAACGATAAGCCGTCAAAGCAGCAAACAGGCCGTACTGGCTGCCATTTAAACCGTACGAACCAGCACACAAGGCACTGAATACAATCAGGATTAACGTTGAGATCATCAGTGACCATTTTCGTGACCAATGATCGCTGACATATCCAAAAATAAGCTGACCGAGTACAGTGCCGGCGAATGTGATAGATGCGACATTCTGACTAGCGGGGGAGTTATTGTATGAGTCCGGGTAGAGTTTACCAAGGATGGTATTGACGGATCCAATCACCTAAATAAATTGTTAGATCAGAATGATGTTTTTTCAATCGTGCACAACAAATATCCCGGTGGGCGTCAGACATACGCCATTGAGATAACCGTCTGAGAAGAGACCTGCGCCACAAGCAATCGTGGGCCAACTACGTTCCCAGCGGCCCTTTTGCGCATTGTCTAATGGGGCAACATCAACAGGAACAGCATCAGGAGAGGCGACGGCCTTCTCAGGTGGCTCTTCAGAGTGTTTTTGTAGATCCATGAGAACGATGCAACGAACTGAAATGCTATTGCCTCGACGTTGCGCAAAGCCGGGGCCAAGAAGCAACGGAATAAATAAGATTATTCAAGAAATATAGAAGAATAGGTTGCACAGTAGCTGTCGGTAACCACCGTGAGTGATACGAATATTGGAGAAATGATGTGATAGAGAGGTAGAAGATAGAAGAAAAACAAAAGTGCGAGCAGGAGGGGATAAAAAAAGAAAGAAAGAAAAGAGAAAAAAAAGGTAAGAGGAAGCACCTGATAGAAATCCTGCGAATGCTCAGGTCATTTCCCTTTAGTAAATGCAACTATAACTAGTTTACCATTAGTATTCCAACCCTGGAGCCCTCGGCCGTGTCTCCTTAGTAGCCTACATCACTACCTAGTTACCAGCCGGCAGCCCCTCTATGCCTACTCTGTAGTAGGACTAACATTAGTACCCTACTTAATTAATACCACCAGTTCAGTGGACAGGTGTATAAAGGGTGGGGTTCTTATCTCTCTAGGAACTTGTGAAAATGCTCTGTCGTGAAATGCACTAAGCTTTTCTAAGATTTCGAGCCGATTTGCTATTGGATCTATTCTGTTTAGTTGATCTTTTGAACGGATCCACTTGTCGAGTTGAATCCTATCAAAAGGCGAACCAAGCCTTACGAAGACGACGTTTTCTTGCACCGTCTACGGGGTACACTCTTTTGGCCCCACGGCACGTGCCTTCATTCACGGAGTGCCATTGATGATTGCTCCTGCTTCTGATGGTTCTGACTTGTTTGCTACAAAGCCAGGACAAAGAAAGGAACAGATCCGACCCATCATTGGATGTATAGAGCACCTCCTATGCATGTCAACTATCACTTGACCAGCTGAGAACACCCCGGCGAAACTGTAGGATCTCCTCTCCAATTTGTTCGACCTCAAAAAACAAAGGAATATGGATATGGGGCTATTCAACCTTAATGACCCGAGTAAAGAGCAGGAACGAGGTGGAAACTGGTCCTCGGAGGTCACATCGTTGCCTTTGTAGGTTTGTCCACGGCTCGGAGATAGCGACTAGCAAAACGCTAGACTAGCTGGTAATCCATGGATTCTTTCCTTCCCCTCTCCCAAAATATGAACAACAAGACGACTTTTGATATTCGCCGAGAAAGTTCATCTAACAGAAAGTCAAAAATTTTCCCAGGTCAAAGTTGGGTTATGTGCACTACTATATAGGCAAGAATAGTAACCATTTCTCTACATTATGGTTTGGTCTCTTGCTCTTTACGTTTCCTGTTCTTTGTATTCAATGATTAATAGGAAGTGCCTAGTTACTGAGTAACTAGTGCTGGTATATACCCTGGAAAGTAAATAAAAGTCCTCCTGTTAGCTAATAAGTATCCATGACTGGTCGGGCGAGCAAACCTATAATTTCTCACGTGATAACAGTGAATGGTTTCGGGGCTGGAATAACATTCCGCCAGCTGAGCTCAGGTCAGCTACGTAGGTTGGCTATGTGATGTATCTGCCTCTTCCGGTATCTCATTCATAAGCAATCTGGAAGCGCATCTACCAACTCTTCACCACCCAGTCTTTCTTTCTTATCACTTTTATATAACCATTCATTCCCTTCGAATTCTCATTTCCCGTCGCCAGCATGGGTTCTGACCCGCAGTACATCAAGTACCCCGATCTTACCCTCGCCCAACATGTCTTCAACCTTTCCAACCCATCGTGTCCACAGACGGTGCGGCAAACATCGTTGAAGAAGGTTCAGGATGCTATTTCCGAAAATAAAATGGCGCCGTTCTACAGGCATCTTGCCCACCCCGTTGAAGGCATCCTGAACCATTCCGGTGAAGGCGTTCCCCAGCACCAAGCCAGTTCAACTAAGTCCCTAATCGCCTCGAACATGCTGGCATCTCGAAAGTCACCTCAAAAGATCGACTTTCCGTGGGATGAATCCTTATACCAGTCGCTAGTCGAGGATAATAAGAAGGAGCTGGATACTTTCCAAAAGGAAGAAGATGAGGCGGAAGAAGCAGCGGGAGACACCGAGGTGCTTGCGGCCCGCGGAAAGCGTGCTGAATTCTGGGCGCGTGTAGGAGATAAGGTCAGTGGCGATGTTACATTAGATACAATTGTTTGTGTTTGCTAACACCACTTATGTTGGATAGGATAAAGCCATCGAATCCCATGAAGCACTTCTCGAAAAGACGACATTCCTTGGAACCAAGATTGACCTGGTGCTGGCCATGATCCGTATTGGACTCTTCTTTGGTGACACCCTTTCAGTGAGAAAAAACATTGAACGGGCCAACACACTTATTGAGAGCGGTGGTGACTGGGACCGGAGGAATCGTCTCAAGGCGTATAAGGGCTTACACTTGCTCACGATCCGGTCCTACAGCGTCGCTGCGCCTTTACTTCTTGACAGCCTGTCTACGTTCACGAGCTACGAGCTATGCAGCTATTCGGCATTGGTCATTTACTCCGTCCTTGCAGGTTCACTGTCGTTGAAGCGGGTCGATTTTAAAGCTAAGGTTGTAGATGCACCGGAGATTAAGGCTATTCTTGGGTCTGGGGAGGATCGGATAGCTGCTTTAACTGGGGAGGTATCATCTGGCCCTGGTGCAAAGGACGAAGAAATGAAGGATGCTTCTACACCTAAAGCCACTTCAGGTGCGGCTACCACCGCCGTTAACTTGACCACCCTCGGGGGTGGCCCTGGAATCCAGGCGGAGGCGGAAACGCCTGTGGACTTCTCGCCTCTTGCCAACTTGGTTAGCAGCCTATATAATGGCAACTACCGGACATTCTTTGTGGCATTGGCGGCCGTGGAAGACAATTTCCTGACTCAAGATCGGTACTTGTATGAACACCGCGCTTGGTTTGTCCGCGAGATGAGACTCCGCGCCTACCAGCAGCTTCTCCAGAGCTACCGGGTGGTAGGATTGAACAGCATGGCCAGCGACTTTGGGGTTACAGTGGACTTTTTGGACCGGTAAGTGCTGGTCGACCAAATTAGAGATTAGTGGTAATATTCACTAACAATTGCAGGGATCTGGCCAAGTTCATCGCTAGCAACCGCATCGCGTGCACTATCGACCGAGTAAACGGCATTATCGAAACAAACCGCCCGGATGACAAGAACAAGCAGTACGCGGACGTCGTCAAGCATGGCGACGCTCTGATTACGAAACTTCAGAAATATGGCCAGGCTGTGCGACTGCGCGGAAGTGAACGGAGCTAAAGCTGTAGATGGTGACGAATCTGAGGGAATGGTCTGATGCTGGATTGTCCTGTGACCCATGAACGTTTCAAAGGATCCCTCAGTGATATGATGGTTTGAGTCATTTTAATAAATTTTTGTCCTCATGATTACTGTTAGAGCAAAAGCAAGCGAGGTTGCTGTATCATACGTCTAATGAACGAAGACAACTCTGACCTCCAGCCGTCGTAATCTGATATCATGCGATTGGGAACCCTCCACGGTATGTGGGCTGACCGGGTCTAAGCGGTGCGTACGAAGCCCTTGGCATCAGCCGGGGTTTCTTTTCTCTCGCCGAGCGACCTTTGTTTTCCAGGTCTGTTGAAACTTGAAACACAGAGCCAATTCGGGATGAACGTTATATCTACGGGGTTCTCCGTACCATAGTTGTGTTTTATCGTACGAGACAGTGAATATAGAGGGAAGGGAGACTCGGAAGATCAGCCGTGAATCTCGGAGGACAACTCCGTAGACAAAACTTGAACTAGGGTTGACGAAGACCTAGAGTTTTTAATCTGTCCATAGAGATTCCGTGCTTCCCCGGTTACGGGTACCACCGGTAGGTCAAACGGAGTACGGAGCACCCGTGGGGTAGCATTCCAGGTACGGGGCAGCAAACCCATGCCGATACTAAACTTGGTTCCAATGCTCCATAGAGCGCGATTTCTCTGCCACATACGGTTGACGGACAAACCATATTGATCCATGTAGTTACGATTTGACAATGCCAATGTTCCTCTCCACTGAGACTTCCCATTATTGTACTCAGAGTTTCTCACACCCCCACCATACCCTGTAACCATTGTATGGCGCTCGTATTGAATGGATGAGTCAGCGACCGATCGGCACTCACCGCCTACAGGATTTCTCGCGCGATAACCCAATTTGCAGGGAATTCTTTTTTCCCCTGCATTGCGTTGGATCCAGTGTGGCCTCTACGACGCTGGGCGACACCTTAAGTGGTATTTTTGACTAAATTGTGCCTTGAGTGACCCGTGCATCTCCACGGTGGAGAGGGAAGGAAAAAAATAATTCGCGCAATTGACCGTATCGGGACGAATCGCTTCAAGAACAAATTGAACAATCATGACCTGGCAGCTAAGACTCGTGCGGGCATCTCCGCTACGATGCTCAATTTCCCGGCCGAATGGCCCGTGGCATCTCCCGCGGGCGTCTTACAGTTGCAGCACAAGGTTCCCCGCCGGGGCTTTCAGGCCTTCCTCAGGTATGTGTTTCGGAAATCACTCACTCGGTCCCACGGAGCCGATCCCCTGATACCTGTTCATTGGATGCCACCTCGGTTTAGTTGGTTTCCAGCCTGTATTTTTGAACTGTCACCCGCTCAAAAGAAAAGAACTCCCCTCACCCCGTGACATGCGTGGTCATTCCTTCCCCTCATGGCGTTTGCCATTTAAAAGGCCCAATGGGTGCTCCATCCGAGCGAGCGCTTGATTCCTTCAAGCAAGAGAACTAACCCCTCGAATACCCTCAGACTCCGCGATGACCGTGTCCTACACTACTACCCGCACCTTGACCACTCCGGCTCGTTGTCTGAACCCTGATAACATCAACCCCCACGTCAAGGAGGCCAAGTATGCCGTCCGTGGTGAACTTGCTGTCAAGGCGGAGGAATACCGAGTGAAACTGGCCAACGGAGACAAATCGTTGCCCTTTGACAGTGTTATTTTTGCCAACATCGGCAACCCCCAACAGCTCGACCAGAAGCCCATCACCTTCTTCCGCCAAGTACTCAGTCTCCTCGAGAACCCTCAACTGTTGAACAACGCGGAAGCACTTCGTACCTCTTTTGGTTATGAACAAGATGTCATTGACCGGGCCAAGAGGCTCCTTGCAGATGTCCAGAGCGTTGGTGCTTACAGTCACAGCCAGGGAGCGCCCGTGATCCGCCAGAGTGTCGCCAAATTCATTGAACAGCGTGATGGATTCCCGGCCAATCCTCAGGACTTGTTCTGCTGCGCTGGTGCCTCGTCTGGCGTCAGCACCATTCTCAATGTCATTTGCAACAGCCCCCAGGCCGGTGTCCTCGTCCCTATTCCGCAATACCCTCTTTACACTGCCACCCTTGCTCTCCTGAACGCACAATGTGTACCCTACCTCCTCGAAGAACAGAAGGCTTGGGGTACCGATGTCACTGCTATTCGTAAATCGTTGGCACAGGCCCGGTCTGCCGGTACTGACGTTCGTTCGATTGTGGTCATCAACCCTGGTAACCCTACTGGTGCCTCTCTGAGCGCCCAGGATATCAAGAACGTTCTTGACCTCGCCGCGGAGGAGAAGCTTGTGGTTATTGCGGACGAAGTCTACCAGACGAACGTCTTCGAGGGCGAGTTCATTTCGTTCAAGAAGAGACTTCGCCAGCTCCAGCAGGAGGCACCTGGCACGTACGACAACGTGGAGCTGGTCTCTCTTCACAGTGTGTCCAAGGGTATGGTGGGCGAGTGTGGCCAGCGTGGTGGTTACTTTGAGTTGGTTGGATTTGACCCTGAGGTTCAGGCTCAGATCTATAAGCTTGTGAGCATCGGACTTTGCCCACCAGTCATCGGACAGTGTTTGCTTGAGCTCATGGTGAACCCACCCAAGGAGGGCGAAGGCAGCCATGAGCTGTACCAGAAGGAATATAACGGAATCCGCGATGGGCTGCACAAGCGCGCCCTTGCTTTGTTCGAGGCCTTCCAACAAATGGAGGGCGTTGAGTGCCAGCAACCTCAGGTATGCTACCCACAAAGCTCTGTATCATGAACATGACTAACAAGGCTGGTATCTAGGGTGCCATGTATCTCTTCCCCACCATCACCCTCCCACCCAAGGCCATCGAGGCTGCCAAGGCTGAGAAGCGTGCCGCCGACGAATTTTACTGCCTTCGTCTTCTCGATGCTACTGGTGTCTGTGTTGTCCCTGGCTCTGGTTTCGGCCAGAAGGAGAACACTCTGCACTTCCGCACAACTTTCCTGGCTCCTGGTACTGACTGGGTTGAACGGATTGTGAAGTTCCACTCCGAGTTTATGGCCCAGTATAAATAATTAAATAATTAAATAGCGCTAACATGTGCCTAACATGTATACATGACTCACGTGATACCTGTTGAGAATATAGAATTTTATACCTCCTCCATATCTATGGCACTGCGGACGACATAACATCGATACCACTCAGCCGTGTTTAGGTGTTCTTTGTTTATGTAACTGCTCAGGCATTTCATTTACACTTGAAAAATATAGAAACATGGCACGTAGAGCCTCTCATAAACTTTTTCTTAACCGAAATACATTGCGACTGCAATCTTGAGCGAGACTTGGAACTAGTATAAACAGAGCTCGATAGCTTTTTTTTCTCGCTAAAACGATAAGAAACACAAGGAGAAGAAAAGATATGTTTTTAACCACAAGAGAACACCAACAGAGGTATATAACTAATAAACAGTGCTAAGGGGGAAGTATGCAACAACCAACATAAGGAATAACACTACTGCCAAACACAAAAACTCCAAAACCAGTCTATCGATGCACTTTCAAGTCGTTGAAATCATCATCGGACAACTGCTTTTAGGTCTCGAGTTCGGATCCACAGATCCGCGCTCGCATCATTCGGTATCCCGAAGGATTCTTCGGGATGTGATCAAGGCATCCATTTGGTAACTTTACTTGTACCCGGACCCTTTCTGTTTCTTTCCAGAAGACCATATTTTTGTCTCGAAGTTGTGTATATGCCCGACCGCAAATGGGGAGGCGAATGCTGATGGATTTGGGATAACGCCTGGAGTGACCAAGTGACTGCTCGATGTGGATGGACTGTCAGAGGACACCGCCGTTTCGGCTGTCGAGCTCACTCGGTCCAGATCGACACTTCCGCTTCTATCCCGCGAGGTGATGCTCTGCGAATCCCCTGCCGAGTTGGGCCTGGAAGTGTTGAAGCCGGGAATCAAACAACGCGGGTAACCTTGCTTGTCCTGGGACATTGAGGATGCGTCACTGTTGGTAATTGAGGCAGTGTCCGTGCCTGTAATAATTGATGCATTGTCCGTAACACCGGTGGCGATTGATGTATTGTCCGTAACGCCGGTGGCGATTGATGTATTATCCGTGGTGCCTGTGGCGGTTGATACACTGTCTGTGGTGCCTATGGCAGTTGATGCATGATCCGAGTGGGTGCCGTTTGGTGCATTGTCTGTTTTAGTCCCATTTGGCGCTTCATCGGCGAACTCATAGCCTTCGTTTATGTAGCACTTGGAGATGAGATCGTTCTGGATGCAGAAGACCTTGCTCAGAGATTTGATGAGAGCGAACTTGAACTTGACTGTCATGTCCGGGTGCTGTGAGATTGTTTCAAAGAGTAGCTGCTTCAAGTATCCGAGGCAAACATTCATATGGATGAACTCAATGGTTAATGGGTGCATCAATACTTTTCCTGTATGCATTTCCCTGTATCCAGATATATTTAGGATGTTGTTGCCAAGAAAAGGTCTTCGAGAACAAACTCACCCAACTTTTCGTAGATACTCCCAGTACGCCGGTTGGCCAGGATCAGAGAATAATCTGGTCAGATACCATTTCCAGAAAATCTTTCTCCGTTGAACTTGAGGACTGTCGATTGTGAACAAGTCCTCGATTTGTGCTTCGGTCGTAGTGCTTCGAGTGCGGAGAGCACGTGCTGTGATATCGAATTCGAGCATTTTCTCATAGAGACGATGGGTGAGCTCCGGAATGACTGTTTTGATGTACTTTGAGCCCTTGTTGAATATTATGACGTCGTCTATGTGCAATCAATTAGTGGTCTGTGTTTGCTGACAAGGGTTGCTAGGGCCAAACACACCGTCTGTGAAATCCAGGTACGTCTTTATATACTCCATGCGCTTTCCAAAGTCCGTGTATAGCTCCTTCCGCCCGACCCTCCTAATATCTTCCTTCACAGGGGCAACTGGATCCATGTTTAGATCGATGTGGGATGTATTAATTAGTTGGCTTGGTTAGAGCTTAGAAGCTGTTGCACACTAAGAGAGGTTTTATCCGTGAAATGTATGGTATGTGTGCGTTGAGAACAGTTTATACACAATCCTAGGGGTGGCAACAGGGACAGTAACGGAGGTGGGGGGCATATATGTTTCTTGTACGGCCCTCTTGCTGATGACAGAGTTTATATTTATTTGCCCCATGTGATCTTTTAAGGATTTTAGGCCATCAACCGGGTCTTTTCGTTCCCTGCAGATTGCGCCAAGTGAAGCAGACCAGGGGCTAATCTGACTTTTGACAGGCGGACCATTTAACTGACAGCTCCTTTGACATCCATGCTTCTTATGAAACAAGCTTCATACGGTTCGCAAAGAGTTTTCAAATCAGCGCACACACAAGTTCTACCGTTCCTGGAAAGTGCGGTCCACAATTTTGATCCGACGAGCACGCCAGCCAGCCTAAAGTGCAAGCGAGCACGCGTAGGGAGACCCCGCAGAAGGATTTTCTCCGATCTAGGATCTCATACGTAGAGACCATTAGGTTCCAAGCGGATGTACCTGCATAGTGACTAGTCAGCACCACCCGTGCGATACCGAACACGATCCGAGGCAGCACTTCACCAATGACCTGCTGTGTGCGGGAACGATAGATTAAAATAAATTAAGTAAAGAAGTGGTGGCCCCCACCTTGGAATCCCACGGAGCTGGGCCAGACTCCAGTGTTCAGCTACGCCCGATCCCTGAAAGATTGAGATGATAGGATACGCACACCGAGGAAACACCAGTCAATTGACCCACTAATGTCTCTGGCATCGCCTAGGGGTTGGCGCGGTATATCGTGTTGTAGTATATTGCATCACTCCTCGGTACTCCGTACCGTAGTCGAGATTACCTAACTCAGCCACTCGGATAACCCGCCATGATGCTGGTTGGCTGTGTTATGATTCGCCATCGCCCTTTTCGTCCATACTCTCCTCTCGGTTATGTCTGTGCTGCTCTCCCTACTTCGTATGAACTGTCAGATAACCCTTGGCACGTTCGGATCGTGCGGGTGGATAAGCTCCATGAACGTGTAGATCGGAGGGAGGCTGTGTTCATGACTTGGGTTGTAACCACAGTGGCACCATAGTCATACTATGGTCTCAGGCGGATAGATTCTAGACACAGGCACCCCCATGTCGATCCCTAACTGTTCGCCAGCTCATTTGCAAGGCAGCCAAATCAAGTCCCAAAGATCGTGCGCGATGTATCCGCTTCAGGGTCAGGGATGAGTAGAAAAGAGACATAAGGATCATGCCACCAGGTATAGGTCAATAAGCCCCTAAGCCTCTTTGGGGATTTCCTTGGCGAGTGGGTCTTAGTAAAAGTCAAACAAATCAAACCGGCTCTTATTTTGCCGACTCCGTCCGTCATCAGCATCAATGACTGGAACCTTTAAAAAAAAAAATAAAAGGAAATTGAGACGGTTCTCAATGCCTGTTCCTGGTGGAGTAGTAGTGCCCAACCTCCCAATGGGCATATATGTCTACGTAAATGTTCAATCAGCGTTCAAATTTGCCGGTTCCCCGAAAATCTCCCATCAGATGCCTACGCACCGTTTAGCCCACTTCCCATTGTCCGATAGGCGTATCAAATACCTACGGAGTACTCCGCTGAGATCCACTTTGACTAAAACCGATTGAGTAAAGGCAATATCAAGATAGACTTTAGGAGGATCTTGACATTATTAACAATATCATAAGCTATGCGAGGATGGTCCATATTTAGGGGGTTACTAACGAGGAATCTCTAGTTAGCCTCCTCTGGAGTAGGTTACTACCCTGAAGGGGGTACCTCCCTGGTGGCCCATGTTTTCAGGTGTTGGAAACTCATTCGGATTTGTTCGTGACGAGGAGGATTGGCTTGCCACGTATCCAACCGTGTTGAAGTCTTTAAATAGAGAGATAATGGGCAGAGCGCATTATAGCTAGGCGAATACTACTAATGTAGCGAAATGTAAACAGAGGCAACAAGTCGTGCACAAACTCTCCCTCAAAAAGAAATAAACAATAACGATAACAATAGCAGGCTAGTCCAGGTGCCCCTGTCAGCGAAGGAAGTCGCGCTAGTATACCAAGTACCAAACTACCAAGTACTCTAGACTCCGTCATCGTGTCCCGGGTTCTAAGATTAATTCCGATCCGATTGTCGAAGAACTACTCCGTACACAGGATCCTCTCTTGTACGCATGTGAAGAACATGCCCTTTTCAATGCATATTCTGGCAGTTCTGCGTACATGGCACCATGTATGGTACGGTGCTCCCGTGGAACTGAACCTCTTCATGTGGCCCTCCTAATTTTATTCATTTATTTAATTTTTGTCCAAGTGGCTACCTTACTATTGAAGAGGTTACAATTTTGTCCCGCGGAGTTTTCTTTTCCGAAATCTAAGCGATGACGAGAGTGCGACCCACTTAAGCCATGGGGCGAAAACAGTTCGTGGGGATTATGTTACTCACCAGTTACCCCGAGGTGCTATATAAACTGTGTCTGATGGTAGCCACATGCTCTTCAACAGCCTGCTCCACAGAAAATTGTGACATGATGGAAAGCAGATTTTAAACTCCAATGATAACCAGTTGCCCCAAGAGCGCACCATACTGCATCACTTCTCCGATACCCTCGGCCTGTGTCTTTGTACTCAGTCCCTGACCTCCTCGAAATGAAAACTGTGACGGACAGGGGGGATTTCTAATAGAGTGCATTCTAAGCTATGGAAACACTATAGAATTCTAATACTGGACCGGAAAAGGGCACCGTCTTCTTTCGAATCGTTTATCGTGAGACCAACGCCCAAAATTATATTGATCCGTCGATGGACTACCTAGACAACCCTCCGTGCCAGCTAATCCAGCTGCTTCCATTATATTGGCACCCATCTTGGCCGAAGAAAGAATTCTCAGGATACTGCCGAGGATACGCCGAATTCCTATGTTCCAAAAGATGCACGACTAAGGCATGGTTAAGCTGATACCGGTTGTAGGACGTGTGTTACACCTTTCTGTAGTTGACGGTGCCGATGTTGCTACTTGCGCTACTCTTGAGTGGAAACGAGCTGCCCTCGCCGTTTGGTGAAACCATGCGCTAGTCTGAGGATAACAGTGGTCTCGAGGCCGAGAGACGTCCTACAGAAGTAATGGACTATATGCAACACGATGTAATCCGGGTCTCATGCTCACCATTAACCTGCGATTAGGAGATAGGTCTCCCACGAATCCGGTGGTGCTCGTGAAACCTACTGTCATTGAAGGCTATAGATACGGACAGAATGTCCTTGCCCCTGGCGGGAGACCCAAATTACCCAGGTCCTTTTAAGATCACAATGTGCTTATCATTGATAGACATAATGACAACGCTGTTTTACTCTAACGAGTCCTGGGGGATGTTTGTATCGGGATTTGCGGCTATGCTGAAAGACTACTAAACGTTTGCTAGCTACCTAACCAACAATGTGAGTTCAATATCAAGTTAAAAGGCCAGAATTTTAGTGGCCAGGGGTATGCGCATGTGTCCTGAACCAGTCTCAGTGCCCATGCTTCGTTCAGGAGTTAATCCAGGGCAATTTCTGACCTCCGATAGCGCGCTTAAGAAACATCTCTACCAAACTTCATATTATGACTCTGTTTCCACAATAATGGGAATCGATGGACTTATCAGGATGAGAAATCGACCCCATTAAACGGGACTGAAGCGAGCGATTTTCAAGACCCCCAAGACTTGTCCCCAGTTGCCATCTGCTTATCCCAGTGAGTCGGATATACGCCATGCTAGATTGATGAGTGGATAGAGACATTAGCATGGGATACTTCATATGTTATGTGCCGGATCGCTGCCGTTTCACCGAGTTCAAAGACCTCGTGTACTGAGGTTTGTGTTACCACAGCGCGACATCGGAGGCCAGAAATCTGTGCGGCAGCAGACAAGCTATGTTTCCACCCTTTCCCATACAACCTGTGGGGAACATATTTTGTCGTACTTGCTGTGGTGCATCTTCATTTGCGGGAGGACCGTTTCCGAATTCCGTCAATCAAGCAAAATCAATCAAAATTCTAATATCCTGTCCGAGCCTAACTATTGAACGTTTAGCTATGCAGGCGCTTCTCCAGCCGAAGCAGAATCTTGGTCCGGAACGCTTAAACCCCCAAGCCCAAACATGCAGATGATACTATACATTGAAAAGCTATACACAACCAACTAAACCGCACGCCACTACGTGTATCCCTGCCTCCATCCATGGCGTACGTCCTCGTCCTCCATCTGAATGATCACACAACCTCGTTGACCCCCTAGACCCGGGGACCGTTTAACTAGCGTCTTCCCCGTCTGCTCCTGTATCTGTGGTCAGTTCTGGGCCTGTGACTAGTTCCGCCTGGCGAAATCCGGATTCCATCGTGGGAAGACATCTTCTTAGCTCATGTGCTCTTCCATGTACGACTGCACATGACACATGACTCCGAGAGCCACTTGGCCATCTGAATCTCCGTCTGAAAGCATCCAGACCACTCCATTCTTGCATCGCCATTTGTTACCGTGTAATAAAGCGCAAGATGTCAGCAGAAGCCATCACTGAGTATGGTACGAAATACGCAGCGTATGATTCCAGACACTTGAGATCATCCCATCGCACAAATACTAAAAACAGCATACAAGTGAAACGTTTAGGCCAAAACATCAGAGAATAACTCAAAAGCGTATCATTGGCAATACCAACACCAAAAATAAAATAAAATAAAACAGTGATTGGAGGACCGACTAGAACTTGACTCGATACATACAATGGTTACCAAACGCGTTCCGAATCCCATTACAACTACATTCCTATCTCTAATTCAAAATTAAACATGTGCCGAATAACCTTAAAATCTCCCAACCTAGTGATTGTACCAACACTCGCGTAGGAAAGGATATATAAAACAATGTACTAAGTCACATGAATCGCCACCTTCCACGCCAGCTACCCACCCCAAATCATTTAGTACCCGTCATAGGTACTCCGCTTAGATCCATTCAATACGTCCATACGTCCATACTATACTAGTACCGACACGTTGTTATGGCACAGCGGTTACTCATCAGATCGAAACCCTCCCAACCCGGAGCCAAGACCCAACAAGCCTTTTCCCAAAAAGCTTGTCCTTCATCCCCTTGCATAACCTTCCCTCCCCTACTTAAAATACCCGGTAGGGACGCAATGAAATAAATCCCTCATTGCTTAGGGTGTGCATACCAACACCTGCCTTCCTGGGGTATGATTATGTAATCCTGTTTCAACCCGGCATTCTAACTATCTATCTATGTTACCCTTTCCCTTAGGTACTCTCCGAGAATCAATTGTGAGCTCAGCCCCTTGTTTTGCATGGTATGTGTAGCTTCCTTTCACAAAGAGAAAGAGAGTGAAAAAGAGAGAAGGCGCTGAGTTGTGGCATTCCCGGGGGTGGGTTTTTTGTTGAGGCAAGGAAGGGTATAGAAACATCGAGAGTAGTAAGTAGTACGTAGTGCAAGGTACAAATGATACGTTGTATACCGTATGTAATTGAATGTACATAGTATTTAATACAGAGCCTGGTGAAGGAGAGTGGTAATGTATCCATACCGTACTGGAACGGTCGAATTGATTGACGTAACGTGTCCCTCCGGATTTAGGTCTGGAACCGTCCATAACCTTACCCGGACATTTGGTGAAGTCAATGGAATAAAGGCGATCTAGAAATAGAAGCCGGGCCAGAACTCGAGTCCTTTAGTCACCCTAGAATCTAGAAACTGGTCACATGGCGTTGGTTATGACTGTATGGGTTCAGCTCACCGCCGGATCTCCTCCCCTGGGGTGTCCATCCGGGATTACATCACTCAAATAGGCACACGTATGTACACCGCTACACTGCAGGGGTTCTCGGTTGAGGCCATGCACATGATCTATCAAGTCTAGCCTGGTTTGGAAGTCTAAAAGGTTCCGAGGATGCGGTGGAGGTGACACAGAGTTGAGTCCCGGCGCAACTGCGCCGCCGAGGGACGGGACACCTGTACTACTTCCCAGGCGTTGGATTCGATTTCGCCACAGGGCTACGAGTTGCTACGTTTTGACTAGCTAGTTTCGCCGAGAACACTGGTGAATGATCTGGACAAATGTGTACATGAGCAGCTAGTAATCAGAGCGTCTATAGATGTAGGCTAAGAATGTGTGTATATATATGTACCAGGAATCGCCAAAAATTTTTCGGTAATATGAGACTGGGAGCTGTTGGGCCCGAAAACCACCAGAGTCAAGGAAAGATACAAGGCACAAGATGAGCCTTAAGCAGATCAACTTGAACGAACACTAGTCTTTATCGATTGAATGCTATAGTATAGTTTGACTGAGACTGGCTAATTGAACAATAATATCAGGCATTTCTCATCATCTCTCATCAAGGTCGTGAAGACGTGGGTGTCGTCACTCAGACGGTATGGAGGTGGTGGTAACGTGCCGCGAACAGACCACAGAGCCAGAAAACCTGCGCTTCCACGCGAGTGCACTACTACACCCATGCCGGCGGGTAGAAATTGTTGTCGTCGACTGACGCGGCGGCTGGGTCAAAGAGCGCCGCGGGCCACATGGGGTCCGCGGCGGACGTCGTGATCGGAAGGCTTGTCGTAGGGGTGGTCATTGGTTTGAAGGTCTGGGCGTCTGGCATGGCGTAGGCGTCCTGCGACGGGAGTGGCTTGGGTTCCATCCCCATATTGGCTTGCAGTTGATGCTCTAATGCTGCTGTTGACTCATTGGCGGACTTGAGGAAGTCGTCAATGTTGATGGACTCTAGCTGATTGGATGATAGGAGCTGCGCTTGAGGAAGGCCAATAAACGATGATGCGGAACTTATACGAAAATGATCCAGATCTGAGCCTTCGCTTCCACTGGCGAGATCTTGAAGGTCATTGCCTGCGTTTCCAAAGCCGGAAAATGGTGCGAAATCCTCCACTTCAGAAATATCGCCGGACGATGATGGGGCTGGTAGACCATGGCTCACGGAGTTGTAGTCGAAACTCGCGTAAGAGGGAGCTTGTGTGCTGGTTGCGGCAGGGACATCCGATGAGTACAGAGGGAAGCTTGACCAATCGACAGGAGGTGCATTGAATCCAGTAGGACCTAAGGGCATATCGTTGTCCGGCGACGTGAAAAACTGCTCTTTGTAAGGATCTTGGAACGCCATTGTGTTCACAGGCGATGTGGTCGTGGTCGGGAAAGTAGAGAAGGAGACATCAAGAGGCGGCACAGTGGTCATGAGTTGATTTAGGGGCGTCTTCCCCATGGAAAGGGATACCGGCTCGGCCTCAGGGGGTGTATTCATGGACTGAGGCTGAGGTTGAGGGAAGAAAGACGAGAGGTCGAGTGGGGGGACTGTCGTTGGAACATCTTCTGTCGACACGACGGGGGCACTCTCAGGAGACCCATGCTCAGACTTGACACGACGCTGAGGACTGTGGGAGGGCTGCTGTTCCGGAAATGGTTGAGTTGCAAATGGTTCGTTCATCAAGGCCGCTTGAGTCAAGGGCATCTGATCGACGGACCGACGAGACACATCGGAGGTCGAGTGGATCGTATGAGACCGGGGTATTGTGTAAGGCAGACCACACTTGTGAGCCATGTCATTGTGTTTATGAGCCGGTTTGTGGTGACCATCTCGGAATATCGTAAGCGTACTCTCCGACTTGGTCGAGGTTAACTGGGGCTTCTTGGGTGGTTCTGACAGCATAGTATGCTGGGGCGGAGGAAGACCAGTTTCCGGCACAGTATTTAGGTGGGGTTCCTTCTTCAGCGCACAGATACAGCGCTGTCCATGAGTGCAGCCACATCTTGGACGGGAGTCCTCTGTAATGCAGATCAGAAACAATGAACCAGTATACCAACTCCAACATGCTCACGCTTGTGATCCCGCTTGTCATTGGCGTGGTGGGGATCTGAATCATGCTTGTGGCTGTTCTTTTTCTTGTCACCACACTCGCACTTTGTGTGGGTTGTCCGTGACTTGCGTAGGCCGCGACAGTGAGCGCATTGAGAGACTGGACGGCCTTTTTTGTTGATGTGGGTCAAGGGGCGGTCTGTGACCTCCCGAGTTAATCATTCTCCTGCCTCGGGCCAAAGGAGGGGTCTAGCGACTTACCACTGTGGTGACAGCTGCTGACACGGTGACCCCGGACGCAAGCTTCACAAGCCCACTTCTCGCCATCAATGAGCATTATCGCGGTTACTGGGTAGCAAACATGCGATGACTCGCGACGAGTATATAGGAAGTAAATTTAAATTGGAAACCGAGGGGTAGATTGCACAGGGCACTCTGGCTATCCTAATTGCTTTTTGTTTTTCTTTTCAAAAATATTCAATAACCGAACAGGAAAACCTGTCGGGGGGTATCGAAAGTGCCGTCAACGCGAGGATTCGAGGTATAGTGTGCGGCCCGTCAAGGTGATCGGACCGACGGAGACCAGGAAAAACTCCAACAAAGCAAGGGTATCTCGTAACGAATATCCCAATGCACCAAATGAAGTCACAGAAAACGCCGTTTCACCTCTCGAGGTGGAGTCACAAGTACTGAGGTGAGGGTGAAAGAAAATTAGGGTACCTGGCGAATAGCGCACACCCAGGAACCAGGAACCGGGGAGGGAGGGGGTTTAGTCGGATGGGGACTGAGGGCGAGCCCAACAGATTATAGAAAAAGAGAAAAGGAAGAGAACAATTAAATGGGGGGCCAAAGCCTACGCACCGTTTGGCGCCGGCCGTGAGACAGGACACCAAATACCGGCTGTGGCGGCCAAGATAAAGGGGAAAGGCGATCGATCTGAAGGCAGAGTTGTGTGCCAAACCCTGTGAGAAAGGGAAAAGGAAAAAGGGAGGAAAAAAGAAGAGGAGGAAAAGGCGGGAGGGAAACGGGCGAAGAAGTAGGTTAGGTTAGGTTAGGTTATGTTAGCTGACTGACCCGTTTTACTCCAACTTAACTTTGGGGGGGTAAAAGTGAAATGGAGAGGCGGAAATGGCCCAGGTCAAAAGTGGAACAATTCGGCGGCCGCAAGGGAGTTGCGTCAATGGTGGCCGTGTCTCGCCGGAGTCAGTCAGACCTGGAACGAGAACCGACCGGAATGGAACCAGTTTTACTGGAAGAGATCGATGGAGGGGGAACGCAGTGCTTAATATTCATCGCTTTTCAATTCGAGTTGACATTATCCGTCTTCTGGGAAGCCTACTACGATTTGTCACAGTTTCCCTACTCGATCGATTTCTGTCTTTCTTAGTTCAATTCACGGCCCAGGATGTTTCACGCATGGACATAACTTTTCTGGTGAGGACTTGTCATGCACCCCGAGTATGGAATGCTTCGTGGTCTGCTCCACATAGTAGTACATGGATATCCATGGTTATTACCGTATTGTACCTTTACAGTCCCTCGTGCTGAAGCAACCCGCACATACGGGCTACGTACCACAGCCAAAGTCCATTTGTCCTTTTCGTTTTATTCCCTTTCCTCTTCCCTTTTTGATTGAGGAGTGCTCATCTTTGAAGCCAGCCCTGTGAGGGTCGGGGAGTTCCATTGTACCGGGTGGTTCAGTTGTTTTTGCGAAGGTGTCTCGGCTCTTCGATAGTGGCTGCCTTCCTCTAATAGGTAATAATAGGCACACTCCAAACGTTGGCGATGACAACACAGCCAGTGATAGCGTCACACAGATTGGCATTACGCACAAATTCTTGACCGGCCCAGAGCAATTGCCGTAATGAGAATTCTAGAGCACTTTGTAGATAATATTATGACTGTTCTCCAGGATGTTGTACGAGGAGGTACAGAACTACTTACATAAACGTATGCATGTGGGTATAAGTATGGTCATATATCTGGAGTCTCAATCTCTGGCCATTTAAAAAAAAAAAAAAAAGAGCACAGACACAGGCACAGACGTGTTTGTATTGTATCTTGGATTCAATGCAAGGGGGGGCCTCTGACAACCGCTACCTCAGAGCGATCCTTCCCATACAAAACCATTCAATCACTTGGGGACGCCAGCCGCGATTCACGCCTGAATTGTTAGGGTTGTTACTTACCATGGGTTAGTCTGTGGTCGTTATTCAACCTAGGGGACGTAAAGGTGGATAGGTAGGTTTTAGGGTGTAAGTGCACTGAACGACTGGAGAACGGAGAGGCTTGGTACGGAAGGTTGGGGGATTGGACCAAACTCTGTCCACTGGATGATGGATCCTGTTACGAAATTTCTGGGGCAGAACCCGGGCCGGCGAATACTTAACCACTGTGGATTTTCTAGACCGAGTTTTCGTGCTTGCTGGATTTGGTTTTTTAGAAAGGTAAGTACTGGTAATACCTATCCGTAGTTACAGAGGACCCGATAGCGTTAAGTGTGCCCCGATATCTACTTTTCGCCCTGCCTACGACGGAGTACAGAAGATAGTTTCGGATTTCATTGATCGTCAACCCATAATAGTGCCCTGTAGAACTACAACAATGGCCATGGGATCCAGAGTTTTTTGCCACTCCGCTACGGTCAACTCTTCTAGAAGGTCTGTTTGGATCTTCCATGCAGACCAAAACCTTCCAGTCGGGCCTGTCATTGGAAGACTTTATCGGTATGGTTAGACAGGCACCAGCCGTGGACCATGGTTATCAATGGGGTGAGCCGATTTGAGTTGAACATTGCCTCAGTGCCCGACATTCCGATTTCGCGGCAGGGTTGCCCAGTATTACCATGGCACAAATGGGCAAAAATTAGGATCGATTGGTATGAATGTCATCGTTCGTCAGTCAGCCGTGGCACAGATTATATTTCCGTTCGATCATGTTGGGAGGTGGGCTTGAAGTCAGACCTCCTGCGCCGATTACGAACTGTATTGTACTGTACTGTCGTGTATCTGATCAAAGCGTTCCAAGGCTCGGTTATCGTTCACATCGAGTTAACGCCATCCTAGCACATCGAAGTACGTCAAGCCAAAGGCAAAGATATCCGTGCCTTACCTATCAGGGCCAGGAAAATATTTGCATAATTGGTCATTCGCTCGTGGTTATCATGGTTGGTCCTCAGATCTCCCATCGCGACATCACAGGCTGTTGGGACTGTGAAATGGCGTCACAGCTGCTTGTTTAGGATCTTTGCAGCGGCCGGCAAGGCCGGTCATGTGCAGTGGAGGGGGCCTGATCTGCGCGGCGTTGGTGCATGGGCTGCTCCACCAATGATAACTTCTTTCGGAGAGAAAACGGGGTCCCTTCGGACCTTCCGTGTTCTCTCGTCAGCCAGTTGCGAACCAGCAATCGCCCGTAGAAATTGGAACATCGAGGGGCCATTAGATAGGTATCTATTAGTTAGTAGTTTGGAGTCGTCCATGTAGTGGAGTGTAGATTAGCCTCCAGACAAACGGGTGACTACCAGCTCTGTCTATAGTAGTAAATGCGTCCAGCCTACACTGTAGTGTCTAGAGTACGCGGTCATTGTATCGATCCTTGAAGCTCAAGTAAGTATAAAAACATGAGAATCATAACACGACATAAGGCGAGCGCGAAGCCACAACATGGATTTCTTCACTAGAGAAAACTTTGACTGTCAGGACAGAAGACCCAACCTATCAGTGCCTCAGGTACACTTCGTGTACGGTGCCTCGAGCTATACCTCACTCGGCCACTTGTGGATCACCACCAGACCCCAAGGCCAATCTCCAGACAGTCTATAGATAGTCCCACTTGTTGATCCGCCGCTTCAACCTAGGGATCGGCTTATGGTGCAACTTTAGCCGCCCACGGCAAGGGCAGAGAGAAGAAATGGTTCCATAAATTTCTTACCAAGATGAGATTTACTGAAATGAAGCCCTGTCAGTGGTGTTAATAGCAGTACATGACACATATATCTCCAGGGTTCACCCTCAGCCTCATAAAAATAGCCACACTCAGTCTCTGACATGGTCAAATTAAGAAGGCTTCACAGCCCGGTGGATCTGTTTCAACCTACTGTGCGCCGGTCTGCCCCAGTCAACGGACCGTATCCGCATTGTGGAGGGGGCTTGAAGCTGCTCTTACTTATCTTGGCCTAGTTCAACATAGTGCAATGCGCAGTCCGAGTCAATTGAGAAACCAATTTTACAGTTGTATTTGGCTCGATAAGGGGGGCCAATATAGCTCAGGCGAATAGACTTGTTTATTAGCAGTCTAAGTTTGAAAGACAGAGGATTATGGGCGGCAGGTTGAGCGGGTCTGAGTTGGCTCTTTCTGCAAATGGAGCCTACGCAATCAAGTTGTGTATAATTGTCCTTTGTTCTCAGACGACAGATCCACTGCTGATATCAAACATTGCCCGGCTGACGAGTTTTGTGTGCAGCTGGTAGTTAAAAGTCAGGGTTCCTTTGTATCCATGTGGAGTGCACCAGAGCCCTGGGACCAGCTAGAATTTTAGGTTGTCACTGGGCGGTTTCAAAGTAACACACCTAAGATAACAACAACAACAACAACAAAGGGCTGGGCCAAAGGAATGACAATTCATTTCTAGAAACCTAAAGCTGGCAGTTATGTCGGTGTAACGTATAGCTTAGGTATTGACTGTTAGGTTTGCCCCAAAATAAGATTGACCTGACACTGACAAACCGCAAAGACTGTTTGCATCCAGAATTAACCCGGATGGGCTGGATCTTATTCTGTTGTCTATGGTGGTGTTATAGAGGAGAAAGAAGAAAATATTAAGGATATTGACTTGAGGTTAGCTCGATAACCATAAGCAATATACTGGTACGGATTATGATGTACTCAGCTCTCTTGATGCTTTACTCAACAATGGAATAGAAGCATCTGTGGAGTAGTTTTAAGAGGTTAATCAGTTCGGCAGGTTTATAACACCCAAGGTCTGTGGCAATACTTCAATATCTTATCGCCTGACTTGTGCTGTGAGGTTGTCCTAAACCAGCAATTCAAGCTCTTGGTAAGAGATATCAACAGGCCAAAGAATCTCACCGGCTTTCTGAGATTAAATCACAAGGTATAGTAAAGCTGCATTGATGTGCCTGTTACATCGTCTGAAAGCGTCGGAGGTGTGGTTGGTTACCAAGAACAACGACAACAGAGGAACTATACCGGTGCTTTCCCCCATATGTGATAGTACAGAATGCTACAAGCACATGTGAGAAATAGAAGCATGACGTCCAAGAGGCTCTAGAACGCAGTAATAATAAAAGCACACGGTGGTTGTTGTCTTAGGTTGACCTCATCTGCGACATTGGGCCTAAACTGTCGCCTTAAATGCTTCATATACAAAACGGATGAGGTTAAAGTCGAGGGAAGCGATCATGATTCCCTGAGCTCAAGAAATCGCACCCAAAACTACCAAAACGATAATTTCGCACAGTACAAATCCTTGACCTCCGATTTTCTTCCGCTTGAGATGCGGTTTGGTCGAGTTCTGGGCCGGTGGGAAATAGTATTAATCCGTCGCTGGACGCAGAAACAAAAAGCCGGTCCTCCGCATCGGCGCGATCATCCAAGTATGAAACTATATTCTCGTCCCCGAGCCTTCATCAGATTCAGCGATCTTCATTTCTGCAATTCAATCGCGCGATCATGTTTGCTGAGTCTTGCGAATTGCGCCGAGGGCAATCGGCACTAACCCCTTCAAAACTGCCCCCCGCCCAGGCAGTTTTAGCCTGTAAAACCTTGCCTGCTGTCCTCGCGTCTTCCGTCCTTCAACATTCTCCTTCTTACATCTCCCGGAGCGTCGCTCCAACGCCCACCCTTGCCTTTCACGAGCGGTAATATTGTTTTCTGACACAATGAATTCCCGCGAGCATTCTGATATGCCTCCGACCGCTTCCTACCCGTCCCCTAACGCGGCGCAGATGGGTCAGGGCGCGATGCAGTACTACGCGAACCGCCAGTTGACAGCCGACGAGCTGTTATCCGCTGAACTTTCCCGCGAAACTTCCGGCCCCGGTCTCGCCGATGGTTCCAGCAATGGTGTTCATCATGGCCAATCGATGGTCTTGGGATCCTCGAACCCTGGTGGTGGTGATATGGGTCGTCCCTCGTCTCCGGACCAGCATCAACAACAACATATGCTACAGTTCACCCCCAGCCAGCAAGTCGGTGTCGACCCAAACCACGACTTAAGTTATGGAGACCAGAGCGCGAGGAGAAAAAGATCGAAGATTTCTCGCGCCTGTGACGAATGCAGACGCAAGAAGGTAGTTTAAATCTCACCGTTTTCTTCCAGACGCGACATTGTTTTCGATGATCTAACCGCGTGCTTTCATAGGTTCGCTGTGATGCAAGCTCTGAATCTGGTGTTGAAACATGCTCCAACTGTCGCCGACTTGGGGTTGTCTGTCAGTTTAGCCGTGTTCCCATGAAGCGTGGACCTAGCAAAGGGTAAGATTCGCCCTTGCCCTTTTGATGATGTTGCCACGTTCAGTTGACGATATACAATAGTTACATCAAGGAGCTTGCAGAACGTCTTCACACCCTTGAAAGTCAAATGCAGCCTGCGATGGTTCACCCCGACATGCCTTATCAACCTATGAATGAAGTGTCGTCACCAAGAGCCTACCAGGATTTCTCGCCACCAATGGATGCAGGCTCCATCGGGCGCAAGCGGACATATTCTGTATTCGAAGGACTTCCGAGCTCCTCTTTTACACAACCACAATTCAATTCTCGCTCTCAGAATGCTTTTGGTTCGTATCCGCCAGCCATAGTGTTGGTTTTGCTTTACTAACTGTACAAGACACAGGAGAAACCTCAACCGATCCGTACAACCCGTCCGCTGTGAGCGGTACAGCACCAAAGCCCGGTAATTTATTCTGGACAACAGGTAATGAGACTGAGCTGCCGCATGGACTGGAGATGCCAGAAGTACCTAAGCAGACTATGGAAGAAGATATGACTCCCTTGGATGTGGATGAGGGGTCCCTCAACACGTAAGTCCGCCATAGATTTGGTACTACAACGTTTCTCAAGCAAAGTATACCTAACTGCGTGCAGTTATTATCAAAAGGTTCATCCGGTCTTCCCTATATTGCCGCACTCCAAGGAACGGCTACTCGAGATTCTGCACCAGTGTAGCCGTGAGGTACAGGAGATTTTCCTTTACAGTTTGTACACTGTGACGCGCACCAATATGGATCGCGTTATAAGCACCTTCGAAAGGGTCACATCATTTGATAATGCGCAAGACCTTCTCTTGTACTATACGCGGCAACCAGCGCTTGCCCGTCCGGCAGGGGTAAACTTGATTTGGCTCCAGACCATGTTGCTAATGATTCTTGATTGTGATTCTCGAGGACCAGACAACTTCGTTCTTAAGGACGGCGTGCCAAAACATTCCCTGATCCAGTCGGCCAGTAAACTTGGCTCCGATCTGGCGAAGGGTCTCGGCCAGCTTAAAAGCAAGCGTTCTTCAGATCCAGATGTTGATTCAGAGGCAAATCTTGTACGTCGCGATTGGGTGGCGTTGGCAATCCTGTCCCGCTGGCATGCCATCAGCGTAGCTGACCCAAGCATTCTTGGAACGTTTGAAATTGGTGGTCGTGAGGATGAAAGAGTCGTTGGCCCAGTTACTACTGGCATTGGATGTGAGTGAAACACCATTACGTCCATGCTCGAATTATCATATTGGCTAACGTTAGAATACACAGCGTACTCTACATTCCTTGTGGAAATGGTCACACTAGGCGCTATCGAGAACAATGTTTGCCAAACCAACACTGGCTTGGGCCGTATGGTTGGGGCAAATATGATAGCGTCTCTTGAGCGTCTGACCCAGGTCGAGGATTTCCACAAATCCAACGACACCTTGGAAAGTGCTGCACCTCAAGGCTTTCTTGAGAGTCTGCAAAACCAGCTTGAGTGGACTATTCGCTTGCTGGTCAAACGCCACATATATGTCTACAGTCCCTATGAGATAATTCACAGCGCTGTCGAAGTCATCAATGAGATGCACAAATCCAGTATACTGTCTCGTCTTACAACGCCGTTTGATCTTCACAGCTTAGCCTTGGCATCTATGACTTTGCTGGAGGCGACCGTTATTCCAGAGCATGCGAATGAGTGCTGGGATGCGCTGAAAAAGGTCGAAGAAGTCCTTGACTACCGCGCGAAGCGGAGCACTGAAGCAACGGAGTTCAGTGATATCTTCGCCACTCCTGGGTGGGATTCCAAGATCCGCGTCTTCCTCGAATGGAGGCGAACAAAGTCCCAGGAGAGTCAGCTCCAGGATGCTAGCCTAGGGAAGAGCGGCACTGCAGCTCCCCCAGTTATGGGCCCGAACGAACAACGGTCCCTTCAGCACTTAGCTGATCTTGCTGTAGGTGCTGAAGGCACCGTGGCTGCCAACGCTGGATCCCCACCTCCTGGACTTTCAACTGAAGGCAATTTGAATGCCACCTCACCGAATCTCACTTCTGTCTCGCAACCACAGGGTCGCATTGTGGTTGACTTTACTCTCCTCACCAAAGAGGGATACCTGAACGTCTTTTCGGGTTTAATCTACCGTCGGTCTCGCTGAGACGCGCTTACTGACGCTGGTTGAAGGAATGTCTTGTCTGATGGCAATGTTGCCTGTCTCTCATGAAATCTATCTCAATTGTAACTTAGCTGCCTTATAGTTTGCTCTCCCGCCTCCCCAATCTTTCTCGGAAACAAAAAGAAAATAACATTTTCTACCTCTTATGGCTAATGGTATCTAGCGGGCTTAATTTCTGTATGTATTTATAACAAGTTGCCAATGATATCAATTTATTTCTATATGTTATGGTTTGACTTTGGGTAATACAAAGTGTGATATTGAATTTGCTGAAAAGCATGAATGTGGTATAACGCCATCTTGCATATAATATTATTAAAGAATCTTGCGATTACGGTTGTCATACAGTCTTTAAAATCACTTGAGATCAGATGAGCTGAACCTGAACGAAGTATAGAACAACAAGGAAAATATCACTTGCCCAATGCAAACCTCCTCCATATACCTTCCACATCTTCGCAAAGTTGTAAAAATTCATCGTCCTCGATACTCCTGCAAATCCAGTTCTCCAACTTCCGTGTACGCTCAGTAGTTGGAAACGCCAAATATGCTGAAAGATCCGCCTCAGTGAGGAGATTATGTCGGGGTTGTTGGTGATTGTTCTCAGTAGTTGGACGTTGATCCATAATGGAAGATGTATCCTGCTGGATTGCAGCTGGTAACTGGTGAGTAGTTGTTGGTAGTATGTGTGGTGTCATGATCGGTTGCATGATATCAGGTCCGTGAAAGACCTGACTGCGTGTAGGCCCTATTTGGACAGACTGTGGCTGTGAAGATGGACGGTATTTTAGCGTGATAACTCCTGACTTCAGCATCTCGTTTGTAGCTATCTGGTTTAGAGGTAGTACTGGTGTGCTAAATGTTGGTTGGGTAGCTAACAGAGAGGTAAGCTTAAATACTTACATAAATAGCAGGGCTTATATGATACCTGTAATAGGCGTTGTGTTATATGCTTCTTCTGTGTGTGAGGTGGTAGAAGGCTGTGGTAGCAATGCTGGATATAATCTCTTTGCCTGTTGTTTGGAAAATGGCAAGTCTCTTTTCGGAGGTAAAAGTTGGTTGAGAGTTTGGATATCGTGGCAAATTGTCGCTGTCGATGGTCTTGATGTTGCTCCAGTTGAGGTACCGTCGCTCGATGCGTGAAGTAATGACTGTCTCATAGGTGCAGTAACACTGATTGAATTCTGTCTTTGACTGCTTTGACAGTCATTGAGGGCTGAGTGGCCTATAGATGTGGTGCATGAGGATGGGTTTACTGCAGCTATAAGCTAGGTTAGGTGGATATTCTTCAAGTATTCTTAAGCCAGAGCTGAAGTAGATTACCATGAGTTGGGTCTGGTGTCAATACTGGCAAACCCATCGACGGTGAATATAGTGGGGAAGGCGGGATGCTCAGAGCAGGAATACCAGCAGTTCCAGATACATTAGAGAAGGTGCCCATTAAATGAGGTGTAGGTGGTACTGGCCCTGCGGGGAATTGCGACGAGGCCAATCTGCGAGTCGTTGATATTGAGCTAGGATTTGACTCTGAGAAGGGGCACTTCATATCACTGAGTATGGAAAGCGCACTGTAGAAGTCACGCTCTAGGGAGAACTTAATCTGGAACCGACGAATCTGCACTATGTCAGATGTAAGATTTCTTATCCATTGTATGTTAGTCACACGAACATATCCACTCTCTTCTGGATATTTCACCGCAAGACATGGCAATTTCACAACAACAGCGAAGATTGGTTTTGTTTGGCCATGTTGACTTGGCTGAGTCTTGTCCATAGTATTTCTTGAGAAGTGTGTAATATCAATTTGCTCCTAGATAAGTGGTTGTATCAACATTAGCAATGCTCATAACAATACATATTAGCACAAGTCTTACAAGGACATCGTGGTCACGCATGACTTTTAATAAAACCCTGCTATAAAGAAGTCTAGATCCTGCATGCCTTTCAAACAAGCAGGTAATATCGCCGTTTCCGATTATGTGGCTCCAATTAAATGGGCCCCTGTGGCTGACTGAGGTGGTTGTATAAGAAAATTTCGCCAAAGCCAAACAGGCGAGCTGTGTGCCTTCTTGAGACAGTTGAGGGCGATACATACTAGGCCATCATTGTATACTAGATGAGACACATAGGCTTGTTGGAATTTAACAGTTAACTGAAGTTTAAGTATGGAAGTAGCCCTGATGTTGTTCTCAGGTAAGTAGTGCTCGTAAATACTTATTCGCAGTAGATCACCTGAACTGTAATTGACAGGTGGCGCAGCCAATCATTTAAGATGGTCCTAGCATACAATGGAATTACTCAGTACCAGTATTAGTAGTGCTTAAGAAGTTGTATTAATCGCCATTGATATTAGTAATATGGAAGCATATACGTGGAATTATTCTATCATAAGAAGAGGTAAAGGAAACGTAGGCATGTCATAAAGAGCGATCCACTAACACTACCCGGTACTGGACTCCGTACTTGACATCTAGGGCGTGCATCAAAGTGGTTAGATTGTAGATCCAGGGAATATCGGGTTGTGCCTTGGAAAAAAGGCGTAAACTCTATGACTCAGCGGGGACAAACACAACAAACATATATGAGAGCGGAAATATAGATAGTCCGGAGACGCGCCTGAGGCCTGGCTTCCTGGCTGGTTGCTGCGCGGACTTTTGTCTGAATAGTAGGACGGATCGCAGGATCAGCGATCAGCTTGTGTTCACGAAGCCCACTAAGGGCCACACCTTAAGCATTGACGCTCAGATTTCAATTAGTCCTGTCGCCGATTGTTTCCATCACCGCGCAGCATCGTCGCACCACTTTCCTCGATACTCTTTGACGCGGACTTCTGCTTTCGTGCCGCAGTCGCATCTTCTTTCCTTTCAACAGACAGTGCTTTTCCGACAGCTTCATAAATCGCGCTCAAAACCCACGACTTCACGCAAAGCGTAGGCCTATTCGAGCCCGACAGTCGATCCTGTCTCTACAGAAGAACATTACCCCCCTGGTTCGCAACCGGACCTCCGGCTTGAAAGGAAAAGCGAAAAAGGCACGGTCAAACACCTACGTTCGATTTGCGCGTTCTACTACGTTATACTGTACCAAAGACCGGACAAAGACCGAGATTCTGGAGTCAACAAGGGGTTTCCGGAGGATTAGTGTTCCCAAGTCGCGTGAGTTTGGCTTTGGGTTTTCCAAGGGAGTTCAGGAAAGAAAGCTCCAATATTGGAACTTGTTTAGGTAACCCTTCACTTAGCTGCGACTAGCTTGGGTCCAGTTGAAAATGAGTACTGCTACACCACGCACGTCCCTGCGTGGTAAGTGATGTTTTTCTCCTTTAACGAGACTACTTTTGCAATGGATTGAACCTGTATTGACTGTCAATAGAGGGCTTGCGGCAAGCCCCAAAAGCCAATCAGCCCTTCATCCCAGATACTGCGCCAGTTAGGCGCTCACATGTGCACCCAAACCCTCAATCACCACAACCAGTATCAATGTCCCAGACACACGCCAATTCCGTTGCCTCGAATAGCCCTCATCCCACTATTGATAGTTGGGAAGGGAGGGAGCAGAAAGTTCCAATGTCCACGCGTGAGGTAGCCACGCCTGGTAATAGACCAGGCCTCTTTATTGGCCTTCACGACAGAGGAAAGACCGCGAAGCAACCTGACTTCTACGATCCATATTTCCCCCTCAAATATTTGGAGGTACCGAAATGTATGCAAACTTATGCTATACCGTTTATGCTTTGTAGGTATAACTAACCTTTTTCCAGCTGATCATATCTACAAACGGGCCCACTACGGCCTACAATCAGGAATATCGGATGAGGTTGATTTCGCGCTGTACCACCTGGTGCAGATCTCCAACCAGAGATGGGATAAATTCAAGTTTGAGGGTTTTCCATTGCTTGCGGAGACTCTAATGGAGAAAGCCATAGATATATCCATCCTTTGCACTGGTGTGAAATGGGAGCTCCAGTATGACTTTCGACAACCCATCGATCGTGTCAATGTGTTGAACTCACTACATGGGACACGAGATATTTTGGAGAAGATCAAACAGATACCTGTAACCTTACCAGACGATACTCTTGAGACATATGAGTTTAATCATCGCCTTCGAAATGTTAAAGAGGCTACTCTGGTTCTCCGGAACATGGTTCTGCTGAAGGAGAACGCTTTCTATGTATCGCGTTACGCCAAAGGACTGCTGAGGGACTTCCTGGTCATTCTGATCAACCTCCCTAATCAACCACGTCTGAATGAAATTAAAAATGACGCATTGGATATTGCGGAGGAAGTTACGAAGTTCATGAGAACTGATCCTGAAGACCCACTCTGGATCTCCTTGCTCGGCTGTCTCGAGTCATCAGATCGTGCTCACGTTATTCGTGCCCTTTGGGCTCTTACCCATTTCTCAACTGAACTAGACGACCAGGAGGCAAACCGGGCAATGGAGCGTGTACCAAAAGATACCTTGCAACAGCTGTACTTCCACACGCTGCTTGACCAGGATAGAGATATCCTGAGTGGCGCACTGGACTTCTGGTATCAATATACACTTTCTCGAGAAAACATTGAGAACTTGGTCGATATTTTCAACCTTCCCATTGTTTTTGCGCCGCGCATGATCGCCTTATTAACGCACGATGCGCGGCCCAGCAAGAAGGAGACCGTTCTGCAAGAAGAGAAAGTGGCACCGCCCCCTTCGGAAATTCCCCGTGTTCCCCCGGAGCTCTTGAAAGACCTCATGGAGCTGTCTGAGCCCGAACGCAGCTCTCGGTGGCTGCGTTGTTGCTTCGTCGAAGACTCTGATTGTGAGATCACGCAGATCGCCCTATGGCAAGCGTATCAAAGCCGATTTGCGGACCCTCGGGTTCCTGGCGGCGGCGTTCTACCTGCAGCCGAATTCATCAAGAATGTCAGCACAACATTCACAAATGCGCAAGCGCAGGTCATCAACGGACCTGGTGCAACTACCAGGTTCATTATCAAGGGCATCAGACCCCTAGAGACGGCCTATACTTTCCAAGGCTTCCCTTACCTGTACTGCAAGTGGACGGACAATTCTAAACCATCTAAAACATGCCAACACGCCTTCAAAACCCCAACAGATCTTCGCAACCATGTTTTCTCAGATCATATGAACCTCGCTACAAGTGGTGAGACGCCAGGTCACTACAATCTGGACAAGGCCGAGTCACCAATACACACCTGCCTTTGGGACAACTGTACTAAATTCCGCTCGTCTGGCCCTAGTGCTAACACTGCCATGGTGGCAGGCCACGTTTCTTCTCATTTGCCTGAGGAGCGACCGGCAGATGCTGAGGCGCCATCTTCAAAACGCCCGGTACTCCAGGAACGTATCGTTCGTAAATGGTTCTACCTGGACACGCCTGTCAATGAGAGAGGAGAACCCGTCGGAGTGGCGTACAAGGCTGCATTGGTCCTACGCAACCTTGCACGGAACCTCCCGGACCGAGTCGCACAGCAATATGATGGTCTATCATGGAAGAAGGCTGTATTCCTCAGTCATCGCCCAAGGATCATCGAGATTTGGGATCGTAACCGGTCACTTCGCAAGGAACTTACCGAGTTAATTATGATCCTTGAAAGGGAGGAATACTACTAAAACCAACAGAATAAAAAAAGAAAGAAAAATCAACAAATTTATGGTCCAGTCAGAGCTTCTCTCCAGAGTACTACCTACCTATCTACTAAATGAGCTCTCGACACTCTTGATACGACTCTCTCTATCCGTCGTATCATTTATTCTTTCCCCCTCCCTTTTTCTTTATATTATCCTTCTGCTATCTGTTGTACAAATACCCTGCATTTCCTCTGATATCTCTATTTCAATATTATTATTAGCTCGGATAATGAGTCTTTTCTTGTTTTCCCATCCCTATCCATATGCACGTGCACTTCTTGCTACTTTCACAGCCATGAACGTATGTATCAGACTCGTGCGAAAGCGTGGTGGTGTTGAGTTCTATTCTTGTCTAAGAGATCAGAGATGAATCTGTTAATGTCGGGAGGGCTAATGTAACTTGACTCTACATGGCGTCTGGGTTATGAGGTAGAAATGGTGAATGGCTTCTATCCCATGTTTTCGCTTATTGTGACACATTATATTTTTTCCATAAACGGTTTCTTTTTGCCCTCGGTAATGCTGCATTTGCTCTACTTTCCATCGTTGATTTGTGTACCATATGGAGTGAGTACGTAGCTAAGTGAAAATATTTGGGCCTCCCGTCCTCTAGATGGTGGATTTGTTTAGTTGCGCTGGCCTCTAGGAATGTTTGTATAAGCCATGATTAAGTTGGACTGGTGTTTTTAGACTTTTATCATTGAAAGGCATGAATGCGAGTATATGTATTGTTGCGTAATGCTAATGAGTAAACCGATTTCACGGCTTAGGCCAGGCATTAAGTCATCATCGGTGGTCAATGGGCTAGCAGCGTGTAGTCCATATTTCCATAAACATCTTCAATGAAATTCTCATAGTTCAGCCAAGCCATCTCGTTGGTAGCTACTGGAGACCCAAAATCAACCGCATCCCAGACGCTAGGCCAAGGACCAAGTCCAACGGTCTCGGGAAGAGTTATAATAGGGGCTGTCTCAGTATAAGCACCCGTACCTGGGACAATAGTCTCTGTCAACGCTACGGAGGGCTGTACACTCGTCTGAGAGCAACCCGGTGCTTGTAAGGGAGCAGCAGGTCTGGGAAAATGCGCTGGGTATGAAACGACATTTGATGCCGCCAGTAACTCATTTCGTTTTGCCTCTGCTTGCGCCATGATCTTTTCCATCGGCTTCCAGATCATCCCTCTGCGCGAGTCAGCGATTAGGTCGCCCAGGTTCTCGTATGCTTCTCGAACAGGGCCCCAAAAGCTTTCCACTAGGGAGTGATCCTCGCAGACGCACAGCTCGGCAATGGCTACTGCCAGTGAATGCCAGGGGACGAACATGAATTCGCACCATCGCCATGGTTGGCCTCTTGGGTCGCTGCGAATGGTTTTAGATTTAGTTAAGATGTCAACGGCTATTTGGAGGAGACGGTCTCCACGGACGCGGGGAGGGACGAAGTTCGCGTTTCGTTGTAAGGGTCGAAGGACGATGAGTTGTAAGGAGGCGCTTATGATCTCGGCTACTTTTCTAGTGTACCAGTGGAATGGGACTTTGTCGGGTTCAGAATTCTGAAGTAACTTGGAGGCTGTTTTTTGGAATTCAATCACGAGCTGTTGGCGCTTGTTGACGCAACTCACGGTTTTGTCGATGAAGTCTGAGAAATTGAGCAGCCGCACGGTGCATTGCGCTTTCAGGGTCATGATTGAGAAAGTCATGTCTGTGAAATCTTCAGATTCTTGTACTGGGCTATCCATGCCGAAACTTATGTCGTTATCATTGATGTTTGAGGGTGGGTTTGACTGCACCCAGGTTGCTTGCATCATGGGCTCTGATGCGCGCTCTAAGGAGCACTGTATATCGAGAAGGCCAATGTGGGTCCATAGGCGTCGACGTAGTTCACATTCTAATGGTCGTACAGGGAACGGTATCTCGGGAAGGTGAAGTAAAAGTGCCTGAGCAATACGAAGGGCCATGCTCAACATAGTCCAGATTCGTCGACTCGAATCCTGAGACCGCGACGCTAGCTAGATTCACAATGTCGTTAGATATTGTTCTCTAAGACTTTGAATAGTAGGGCTGCAAGGACACGTACTAAAAACAGAACAAAAGCCTGCAGGATAGTCAAGTCATTGCTGATCATGAAGTCCGCTTTTGCTAAAGCTGCTTCTGACTCTTGTTGATACCTTGCCACCAACCAGCCTTTGTTACAACCAAATAAATTTTTACTCTCATCTTCTGTGACGCTACATGCTGCGGCAAAGTAGACTGCAGAGGAAAGCGTGGCTGGGGCCATATGCCCCGGCTCATAGTCGAGGTATGATTTACCCTCAAGAAGAAACGCTTTCAGCGAGGGGGCGTGTAGGATTTTGAAGGCTGGATCCACTCTCTCCAGAAAGATTTTGAATAGGCTTTTCTCAGCCTGAATGGTGAGAATTGGCTCTCTAGTGGCCACTGATGAGCCAAAACCCGTTGGAGCTGCAAGAAGCTCCCTATATTTCATGCCATCACTGTCGGAAGTACGGCCCTCATTGGCTGAATCATAACTCTTAGTGCCGCGTATATCGTGTATCTGTTGTCGTGCTGTTAGAGATATCCTTCCTAAATAAAGTCCAAATAGAGAATTTCTACTTCTTTTAAAATATTCGCCCAAAGCGAATTCACTGTCCCCGACTCGTGCTTATCCGCTTGTTTGCTGACAGGAGCTTGATCTGAATTGCCCGAGCTACTGGAACCGACTCGTGCGGCGATTGTGCCGTCGTCGTGTTCGGTCAATTCTCGAAGTAGCTCCTCAAGTCTATCCACACGCTCTTTTAGGCCTGTGTCCTGTCCAGATGCATTTTTCCCAACTACCCTACCGGACCGACCTCGCGGCAGCCGCGCCCGTTCGACAGGGACACATGTAGCACCGAAACGCTGACAGTTCGTGCAGGGGTTAAGCTTATCACATTTAACCTTCCGTTGGCGACACAATTCACAACTCAACCGGACTCTGGGTGTAGAAGACTTCCCAGTCGATATCGGCCTGTGATAATCCGACATCACGGGATCAAAATGCTATTTGGTGTGCGAATTAGCCAAACTACTATAAGAAGTGGAGAATGAGCCATACAGATGTATAATATTAGCTCGCAAAGGGGCCCCTGTTAATCTTTAGACGAGTATGTACACCGTCAAGGGTTGGCCGTAGTCAGTATTCGCTTGTTGAGACATAGTTAGATTAAGGAAAAGAGATATGGCACATCTGCCAATACGCCATACTCACTAGGCGTAATTATTGCATATCTATAGGAAGGTTTTGCCACTAGCATTAAATCAATAACATTGCGGTATATAAGCCTGCCGAGATTCTAAAAGTGGATATCTTTACGGAGTACTCCGTAACGAGGAGGAAATGATTAATGAAATAAAGTACATCCATCACCTTCTAGTAACTTTGCTTTCGGTCCGACTCCGCGCCGCTTTCCCCCCCAACTAAACAACGGATATACTTTGGGAGAAGAGAGAGTTAAAAAAAAAATAATAAATAATAAAAAAAAAAGAAAGAGAGAGAGAGAGAGAGAGAGAGAGAGAGGCCCGTTTCCTTACACCCAAGAAATCTAACATAGATCGTGTCATTCATAATAACCCGTGACATTTTGAATATCATGAAAACGTCCGTAGGAGCCGCTATGAATCATTACTACAGATCATTTTGTCCATAAAAACCACCTTTTTACAGCCCTAACTCCGTGTCCCAAGTCGTAATCGGATGAAACCAGGTTGCAGTGTCGCACAGGAAAAAGGTAAAACGGAGTATCTAAACGTTCAGAGGCAAACAGAAACGATGTGAAGGGCATAAAACGGATAAGATAAAAGTAAGAGATAAATTGCGATCTGGCGCTGAGGTCTAAGATAACACCAAGTATGTGCAACTCTGGGTCAACATAGGAGGGGAACAACTACTCCCATACATTAGAAAATAAATCATCAGCCCCGTTAAACCCGCCTGCCGGTTTAGATGGAATGCTCATATTAGTTGTAGTAGCTGTCGTTGTGGATGAGATAGGTGCCGCGCTAGTCCAGCCTCCGAAATCTTCGTCGGCCGCCACTGTTGCTGCTTGCTTCGAACCTCCGGATGACGGGGGTGGGGCGCCCCAGCCGGCCCCGATGTCATTGGCAGTCAGGGTATCGGGGACCTTCATCATCGATGAACCCGAGGGCCCAGGAGCTGGGGTAGGATCCGGAGTGCTCCATGCGTTACCTCCTCCCCCCCAAGGATCAATGCTTGCTGGGAGTGCGCTTGCGATGGATGCTGTTGTGGCGGACATGCTAGGTTTTGGCACCGCAGACATTGGTGCGGGCATAGGGGGGTTAAGGTTAAAAGCGGCCTTCAGTTCCTGCTGCGGTGAGGTTGCCGTCCGAGTTGGCGGAGATGACACCTTAGCCGAAGTAACGGGAGCAGGGGATGACAGTCCGAAGAGATCATTAGATAACGATGAAGATGGTGGTGGTGGGTTAGGCTTGGGTGGAGCAGGAGACGCGAAATTGGTAAATCCTGAATCAAATCCATTGGATGAGACCGACGTAGTACGGGACTGAGGCTTTGCTGGAGGAAGAGTGGGAGAGGTAAGGCTATCAAATAAGCTACCCCCACCACTGCCGGCAGATGCCGTAGGTGAAGAGACCTTGGGAGCTGCAGGAGTGGACTTCTTTGTGGCAAAGCTGGTTAAATTAGCAAATGGAGATGGCTTTTCCACTGGCTTCTGAGGTGGCGGGGAAGTAGTTGATGGGAAGCTAAGTCCGCTGAAGGCATCCGTGAGACCACCTAGGTTAGAAGATGAGGACGCTGAAGGCGGTGCGGGAGACGCCAGATCTCCAAAATCTCCAAACGAAGAAGTGCGCCCATGCTGTGCCGGGGCTGGTTGGGGCTTTGAGTAAAGAGATAAAATAGACTGCTTCAAATCCGGCCTAGAGATGCCAGTGGAGGCACCAGGGGTAGACGCCGCGCTGGATGGGTGACTGTTGGTGGCTGGCTGAGCGCTGCCAAAGAAGTCAAGGCCGAGCAGTGAATCCCCAGGGCGTGTTGGCTTAGGAGCAGACTGGGGCTGCTTTGGTGCAGGTCGTGGTGTGGGATCCGTGGTATTAGGGCGAACTGGGGGGGCGATATCATCGTCCGCGAAGAGGTCGATAGATGCTTGCTGGCGATGCGCCGCTGGTGGTTGGCTAGACGTCGCCACTCGTTGAGATGCAGACCGCTCGATCTTTGCCTTTTCCTGAACAACCGCGAGGGGCTTCGGAATATAATCAGCCATAATCCACCAGAGGAGAATGCCAAGAATCTTACCACATCATCATCACCATCATCTAGCGTAGAAGGATCGGGCATAGGACCGTCCATGACCCATCGCTTGGATTCATACTTGGTCCGTATGAAGTTCTCAATTTTCCTAAAACCAAGTCTCGTCAGCAACAAGCTTCTAACCAGCCATCCTTATCATCTCGACGAATCTACTTACGCTTCTGAAGGGACATGGCCGGGCGCCAGTTTCGCCTCCCAATATCTGCCCAAGTCATCAGCACACTTATTCTCGCAAAATACAATGCTTAATCGGAAACGAACTTGTTTGCTCTAGCATTACCCCATCTCACCACGCTCTGAAGTTGTTCGTCGGTCCAAGCGTCAAGATCCACGGATTTCACCCGGCTGATATGTGTGCCCATGCCTCTATGAATGCCCGAGCAACGGATGCAGATAAATATTCCAAGGTTCCAGGACGCCCATCGTGGGTCTAGTGAGACAATTGTCAGCTCAGCAATCCGTCATCGTCGACCGCATCTAGATGTCAAGTGTACGGCAAATTCCGGGGTACTAACGTTTATTGCGCTTGCAATCGGCGCATATTTTGTTGTGTTCGAGTTTCAGCAGACCCTTGATAGTCTGCTGGTTCTGGGCCGCCTGACCCGGTGTCGCACGTCGAGACATCACAGTAGGGAATGTAGTGCAATCAAGAAGCCGCGAAGGGTTAAGGGGATGCGAATGGAGAGAAGATGGTTGAAACACGGGGACAATCTCCGGTCAGGTGGCGGATGTGGTGCTGTAACAGCCTCAGGCTCCAATCAATGTGGATGCCCGATTGGGTGGGTGACACGTGCCGGGTGTGCAGTTCATTGAATGCAATCAATTGAATTGACAATATGATCGCGATACTCTTCTAGCTTATTTCTATGTTCCTAAAGTTTTGATATGGTCTCACCTTAGCTGCCCCATCCGATAATGCTGCTTTTTTATCATATATGGTCATATTAATTACCATCGCATTCATCGCTCTTCCTAATATGTTTACCATAAGCTAGGACTATATATTATCTGCTCAGTGTCATCACGCCCCTAAACAGCTTCCTCCTCACAAGCGACCTCAATAAAGAGAGAATAATCTTGGATAAATTTCAAATCGATAGCATGATTGATGTTTAGTGGTCATCGGTAAAAGTGATTGCTCGTTCGTAACTATACATACCTACAATGCCAGCCAGTACCTACTTCCTCGAAGCTCCGACAACAACACCCTTATCCCCCCTAACCCCGAGAGCCCTATATAAATATTCACCAACGCCTACTATAGTACTATCAGGATACTCCTAGAAATCAATAAATCCTGCCGATCACGCCTTCGCCTTCACACCCTCATCCCCCTCCTGAAACTTCAGACTAACACTATTAACACAATGTCTCTCATCCGTCGGCGTCGGAAATCCCTCCCCCTTAAAAACATGCCCCAGATGGCCCCCACAGTTACTACACACAATCTCCGTCCGCTGCATCCCGAAGGTACTGTCCGTATGCCTTGTCACAGCACCAGGGATAGAATCAAAATATGCGGGCCAGCCGCAGCCGGACTTGAATTTGTGTGTCGCCCTGTATAGCGGGGCATCGCACCCCGCACAGTTGTATACGCCCTCGGAGGGGTAGTGGGAGTCGTACTCGCCAGTGCCGGGACGCTCAGTGCCCTTTTCGCGGAGAATGCGGAATTGCTCTACAATTTTCGGGGGGGTAGTATGTTAGTTGGGGGATTTGTTTTTTGCGTGGGTTTCTGGGACGAACCTGGGCTCAGGACAGCGCGCCATTCTTCAGCGCTGCGCTCACCAGGGTAGGACATGTTGCTATTATCGTCGGTTTCAGGTTTAGCACTTGAGGTGAAGAAAGAGCTTAGGAACGGGATTCCTGGGATGGCTTTAAGTGTGGTCGACTTTGAGATTGGGAAGGAAGCTTTGCGCAGATGATGAAATGCGGATTTCGCGATGAGGGGTGTGGGCCGGTATCTGAAGGAGGTAAAAGTGTGGAGGGCCGTGGAGAAGAAGCGTTGGGTGCGCATTAGGTTTGTAATTATGGAATAGAGAGTAAAAGTTGCGCAAGATTTAGTTGAACGGCTGTTTCAGAACTAGAGAAAGTCGATGTCTCCGATTTGCCATGCCCTTTATGTCATAAACCCCCGATTGTGGAGTAAATTACTAGCAAGGGTGTGCCGGGAGTATACAAAACTATAGGTGGTGATTGGATACGGAGTGCTCCGGTGTCTTAGTATCCCCAACCACGGCAGCCTTACTACCGGTAACGCTCTATGTGAAGGATATATCAGGACGCCCATTTATGTATTTACTAGTTCAGTTGTCGGTGATCAATCCAAGTTGTTACATGCTTTCTGATTTTGCCACAGTAATTCAGTTAAGGTCCGGAAACTTGGTGGACTATATCATAGGAGGCGATAGATCACTTCATTTACGTATGCCTTGCAGACTTCAAGCTGTACATTGTACACATAGCTGGTATACAAAATATTAATATAGGGATTCTATAGAATTAATTTGTAGATCAATGCCTTTCGAAATGGTTGAGAAAATTGAGTTTGAAGTTGTTGTGTTTTCTTTTTTTCTATTGTTTTTCTTTGTTGGAGTGTAATTATCATCAGACTTTTCATCTACTAGTTTAGATAATAATAAATAAATAGAAAGAAGAAGAGGACCTAAAAATAAAGCTAATAATCCTTAAATATATTAATGTTTTCTTGAATATCACTGTTTACTGTGTGAATCAATTTTCTCAGGTATAGTTTACAAGATCATAGTCTAACTCTACGCTACAACTTAGTTCCTGCACACAATCAATCAGTTCACGAATCATCCAATCTGGTAATCCTTTTGTTTCTGGATATCCATTCAATCTATGAACATGTCTCTCCCCGTAGGTATTGGAGGGGCTAATCCCTTCAGTATAACCGCAGACAGAACCCCTTTAACCCTAGACGAGTCGACGCGTGCCCTCTATAACCGCGCCATATCCGACCCCTCCTCACTAACAGATCAAGAATGCCGATTTATCACTCACCGCCCCCCTACCAGAGGTGGAAAACATCCTCTGTCGAAATGCCTGCGGGCTCTCCATGGACGAGCTAATCGCCAAAGCCATCAACAGCAATAACAACAACAAACAGGATGATGATGATGATGATGGCCTCGGCCATAGCCTCGGCCTTAGTAATAAAGAAGCCAGGCTCCTAACAGCTGGCGTTGTCCAGGGACAACTGGGCCGCATCCTGTCCGAGGTGGCGCGCCTCAGCCCCAAAGATTGGGACCTCAAGGCTTGAGCCATGGAGGCGGCGAGGACGGACAATGTCAGGGCTGCTATAGCGGTGGCGCAGAGGGTTCGGCAGCGATGGACATCGGTGCAACTGGCGGCGGCGAAGGCGCTAAGCGACGATGATATCAGGAATATTCGAGTTGCGATGAAGGTTCCTTGGCAGGAGCACGTTCTGCAATCCAGTACAACTTCAGCGGGCGATTCTGGTTCTGGTTCTGGTTCTGGTTCTGGGGTTCGCTTTGGTCTCGTGGTATTCCACCAGGAAAAAGAAGGGGGAGGAGAAGGAGGTCGCCTTTCAGAGTATAAATCCCAGATCGGAAAGGCTATTTACCATGGATTACATTATTCAGTCTCGCTGATTAAGGATGAGACGAGAAACCAGTTCACCCTGCACTGAGTGGGGGTTCCAGGGAGTCATAATAACGACTTGGACCCGAGTGCACTACGGGGCAGATTTAGTACAATGCTCTCAAATAGTGAGATTCCTATCGGCTTTCGACGCGACGCCTTCCTCTACGTGGATAGGGAGGCGTTCCACTCGCGTGAGACAGCAAGGCCTTATCTCTGGTTAGCTGAGCCTGAGACTGGAATTGGGACTGGGACTGGAGCTCAACCTGAGGTTTTACAACCTCTAAAAGTCGATATTAAGCATATTGCCCCCACATTGTTTGCGCGGTTGGTCCAGCGAGATCTTCAGGGAGAGGCGAGACGGAAGCCCTATCGTCATACCTCAGAGCTGAGCAGATTGCATGCGGCCACGGATGCAAATTGTGAAAGAGACGGCATCTGGCCGCCACCTTCTCGATTCCAACAATTGTAACTTCATAGCGCCCATTATGAACTACTGTAGTTAGGGAATGATATTTTCTTAGAGCCAAAGAAGAAGAAGAAATTATCAATTTGACTCTACACCACCTATCTTACCTAACTACTATTATTCGATGTGTATCTATGTAGGTATCTATGTAGAATGCTTATACCTCCACACAAATATAATAGTCCGGCCGCAGCCCACTACTGAATCCTCATTCAGCGCTGGAATCTAAATCAAAACTAGTAGTAATTACTATAAATTATAATTACTATAGGGCCAAATAAAAGATAAATCAGTAATATATAGAATACCGGAGCTTGTTACTTCCTGTTGCTGACCAAGTACAGTAGTAGGGAAGAGGTGGAGGATCCTCAGACAAGCCAATTATCAGCCAAATTTATTCAAGATCTGAAAAAGCCAAATGGGATACTGTTCCTTTCTAATACCGGTTGATTTTCAACTCTATACCATTGATTAAGATGCCGGTCATTTTACGGTACCCAGTAGAAAACCGTGAATGGGGGCTCTATATCTGAGCCGAACTGGTGTTGGTCACCATCCGATAAACATCGCTGAGCACGATAAACATTTTTAATGATTAGGCGGGAGTGTCTAAGTACAACTATTAGTTACTTGCTGAGTGATTTAAATGATATAAGCGACGTGCAATGCTTATTGCAATCATTTGAAATCAAGACCAATATTCCCGCGTAACTAAACGGGCTGCAGTTTCCGATGTTTATGTGCTGCAGTTGACCAGAAAGGAAAGAGATGGAAGGTGCGAGGTCGGATCATATGTGTCAAGGCGGCCAAAAGCTCATCTTATGGTATGTTTACTCAAAATAGTGCTTCTTACAAGTTCCCACCGAGCCCACTGTACTCCAAATGCATGACTAGATGATCAGACATGGCAACAGGGGTATCTCAAAAAAAACAAGAAGCTGAAGGTTCACTGATGTCGTACCACACCTACGACAGTCAAGACTCCATCGCCTACTTCCACTTTCCAACCTTCACGAGCCAGCATCTTGCCTACGGCAGGACCTAGGCGCGGCGTCCCATCATGACTATGTCGCCCGACTCCAGTGACGATGCGATACCCAGACCGGGCTATTTCACCACCACGTACGTATTTGGCGTCCCCAAAAGACTCCCACCAATCCGAGACCCGTTCGCTGGCAATGCGAACAGCATCTTGTACCGAAACCCCGTGAAGATCTAGCATATTGTGCGTGGACTGCGAATCTACGAGAGCATCTGCGGCTGCGGCCGCATCCCGCTTTGCCCGCTCTAGGTGGTCTCGTCCGACTGCCGAGTAATAAGCAGCCGCACCACCCATCAGGCGATCGGACTTGCCGCGACGATATGCCGCTGAGGCTTTAGCGAGTGCTTCCGAGCTGGCGGCAAAATGAGCCCCTGCAGAACTTCTTACACGATCATAATCTTGAATGACTCGTGGCTCATTCCTTCGCCTGGGCGTCTCCACCTCGACATCAACTGGTGGCGGTGAAGTGGTAAACTTGATCAACTCAGACACTGAGGAAGTTACTGGCCCGGTCACCATTGCAGCTGCCAACTCACTAGCGGCCGAGACGGAACTCCTCGTGATTTTAAGTAGACCTGCGAACGTTGTGGGCGGAACAGAAGGAAGTCCCTGTGTCAGCTCGGCAACTTGCGCCTCCGTAACAGGATCTTGACTAATAGCCCGCTCGTCTTTCGGTGCATGTGTCTCTGCTAGTGACCGAATAGTCGTTGTTAAAGAAGCACCATTAGCATGATAGGTGGACGTGACCACCTCCTTTTTCAAAACAGGGGAAGTCCTGGAGTGAATAAACTCAATATCCTTCAGCGCAGCTTCCCACTTATTAACAGCACGGGGTTCATCCTGCAAGAATCCTTCCTCTGAATCTAAAGGAGATGGACAATCATAGTTGCGGCCGCTCTTGGATTTTCCTTTGCGTTTGCGGTTCTTCTTTCTCCCAGTTTCCCCATTCGAGCCATCTTGAAACCCATCAATGCCTTTAGGGATGGCGACCTTATCCTCATCTTCAATTGAGGGCTGCTCGGAGAAGAAGGTGAGGTTAAGAAGGACATCCATTGAGCGATCGACATCCCCATTAGACTTGCGCAGTGCATGCTGAATGGTGAATCTATCAACTGAGGGAAACATCTCCGACAAGTAGCCAATCTTATCCTCCTCAGTTGCACCCGACAGACAAAGCGATCCATCTGCGCCAACTGTATAGGACACGCGTTGAGATATGCCCTTACTATTGTGAAAGCCTTTGTCGCCTACGCCGAAGGAGGAGAGCTCCGATGCCAAGCTCGTGATGTCTGTTTCACGCGATCGCACAGTGCCGTTTTGCGACACACTATGTTCTGATTGTATCCCTTCCGAATCAACACCATTTATGCCCATACCACTCGTACCGGATGGATCAAATGGAAGGTCTTCTTGTTCCCATGCAGATAGCTTCAGGGTGTCCAGAGTTTCGCGGAGCTGCTGGAGCTGGGTCGAATCAGAGAGATCATAGTCGCAGGCGATGGCTGTAAACAAGGCTGGGTCAAGAGGCGGGCAATAATTCCTTTCCAATTCCTAAAGAAACAAAGACAATCCAAGTAATCAGCTACCAGTGTTCCGACCTAAGATAAAGATCTCGATGGCAGATACGAAGGGCGCAAGAACTGACTTTTAGTTGGCTATCGGCGGGGTCAACCATCTTCAAAGTCACTAGCAATATGTCGGAAATGTATTAGGGGTCTTCTAAGCATGCCTCTCAGGCTCAAGGAATTTCAGTACTTGTGCAAGGAACCGGGGCCTTGCGAATACACAATTGTTCAAGCGGAAATTGGGGGGGAAATTGTGTTTGCGATCGAAATGCAGGATGTGGGGAAGAGTGGGAAATAACGCTCCAATCACCGATGACATAATGATCTGGCGCACAAGCTGAGAGAGAGCCATACAATTACCAACCTCGTCACGAGGAGTGTCAACAAAGGCTACCATGCTTTCTTGGTGTCTTTTTGTTCCCTTCTAGGTCAACCGTGCAAGTTCGACTGTTTTTTAATTAGATCGCATTGTAAAGGACTCTGACTAGAGGAGAACAGCGGAATCTCAGTTCAATATAAATTATCCATATCTTTACGTCCATGAATTTCTGGAACTAATGGCCTGTCATTGAAGCCAAAACGGAAACGGTGGAATCCATCGCACTATTCAGCCAAACGCCCAGTTAGAATGAGCTGACTATATGTAGGTCCATAAGTACTCCCCCAGAGCCATGAATGCCATGGCCTGGCCGTACGGCATGGCAGTAAGAGGGATGTCCTTATAAAACTGAAGGTCATGGCCCATAGGCGTACCAAAACTGGTGTTCTGGAGCTCTCCCTTTTCATCTTTATCCTTCAGCACAGAGTAGATGGCTTTCTCTCCCATATCCCGGTACTGCGGCCCGATGTACCGTCTTCGCACAGCCTTCAGAATGCCGTAGGCAAATCCAGCACTCGCCGACGCCTCAAGATACGAGTCTGGGTGATCGATGAGTGTATGCCAAGCGCCTAATACAGATTGGGTCCGCTGCAGGGCCTCACACTGCGCCTCAAGAGTATCGCAGGGATGGGTCCGAATAGGGTCACTCGGTTGTAGTTCCAACAACTCAAGAATCTCTGGGATAACGATGGTGCACTAGCTGTTCCCGCGTGCCCATCGTGCACCCGCAAAATTATGCCCCCCATTCTCAAATCGCCAGCCGTGGAAGAAAAGACCCGTTTTCGTGTCGAAGAGATACTTAACGTGGATAAGACATTGGCGCTTCGCCTCGGCAATATATTCAGGCCGCTTAAGGAGTTTTCCGATTTTCGCCAGCGGCATCACAGTCATCATAAGTGTATCATCCCAAAAGTTCCTGGTCATTCTCCGCGACGTAGGTGATATGCTGCATACCACCATACTTGGTGCGTGGCAGCTCGTGCATCGCCCATTCACCCCATGCATCGAGCCAGGGGAGAGAGGTGAGATTGCCCGTTTTCTCGTAAACGTAGGCTAGAGTTAGGAAGACAGACATCGTGTTGATATTCTTGGTAGTGCCGCCTTCAGCAAAGCGCTCAGCAAACCAGTCCTCGATAATTTTAAGGTACTTCGCCTGGCCCGTTATCTCATAGAACTTCCATACACCGTACAACCCGATGCCATGGGTCCACTCCCAGCCGTTCCAGCATTTTGCCTGGATGGGGTGGCCATCTTTCAAATGCAGGAGAAATTGGCCTGTATCATCGCGAATGTTTATGAGGTTGTCAATGAGAAGGTCGATGACGTGGTGGATTTCGGAGACGGGGGGTTTCGACGCCATGGTACAAGCAGGATGTAGCTTGATTCATGAAATTCGATGGTGTAATACTTGCAATAGCTACTCAAGTACTACTACTACTAGTTAACTAACCGGCATTCCACCGTTTTTCTCCCCGCCCCCATTTACTTCCAACTCCAATAATGTGAGCTGCACGAGGTTATGTGCTCGGGTCATTGCAGCCCGAACTAAATTCCACATAGGAAGTGATATGAATGCCCCGAGCCAGATTCTCACCGGCTGAGCTGCCTCGGTGGGCCCAATTCCGGGTGAGTTACTGCAAACATACAGTTGAAAACACAGAATGAGCCGCCAATCTGAGTCATTATTGGCTCTGAAATATATCCCGCAATCGGTGGATAAAGGAATAATCCTCTTGGCCCGAAGGGTATTCCTGACTTTCAACATCCATTTATATCACCATCCTGGTTGTCTAATATCCCCCGAAGAAAAAGGATCACCTAGCGGGTCAGCGTTGCCAATTACCTGGGCGTTAATATCTGTCTTTGGGGGTGTTGTGCTATGATTTCCTGCTGCCTGTAATGCTTTTACTGGGCTGGTGATGGTACGCACTCTACTGGGTATGTCTAATGCTTATAGCTAGTCCATTTTTGTTCTGCTCTCGCTGTGATATGTGAGAGGGAGGGGCAATTAATAAGGGCGCCCAAGAAAGAACTGTGTCCATTATCCTGGGAGACATACAATTCGCACCGAGTAACCGCGTTCCAGTCGATAACTAGACACAGGCTTTCCTATATCCCCCATCGTCTCCCATAAGCCTTGAGACCCTGGACACAGGGCACGAGAGCAACAACAACAACAACACAGGGAATTCTTCGTCTGACGGATCAAAACGAGCCCATGAGCATAAATACCCTCCGCCTAGTTTGATGCCTTCCAAGGGTGCTTGTTCCTCTCAACACCCGGAACACCAGAAGGGAATTTATCACCGAGACTTAAATCGTCATTGTCTCCGATGCCCGGGAAGTCGTCGAAGATTGGTGGCCACTTGGTGGGCCATGGGAAGGGAAACTCCCCAGAATTGTCGTCGTCATCGTCGCCCGGGGGTATAGAAGGTGTCGGCCTGAGGGTCGGGCACAGTGCGGGCGTCGATGTGGGAGTCGTAATGGAACTTGACGACTCTTGCCCATTCTTCCAGGCATGTCTTTCATCCCGGACCTTATGGGGAACTGCAAGGACTGCGACGGTGCATAAAGCGAGGAGAGCGATGCTTTGGATCCTCATTGTTAAGGATTTAAGGTTATTGACACAGTACCAAATGTCTGATTGAACGCGGAGGGTTCCCAGGATGCAAATTCAAGAGATACAAAAGATGGAATACACCTTAGCGAGAATCTTGAAAACCACGAATATAGATATTGCACAAATAGTATGAGACGGGAGTAGTCTCTCTGTTTATATCCATGGGGGAACGACCCTATCCAAGCTCCTGCGTCATAGTGAGAGAGGCCTACGTAACCTCGCTATTACGAGTCCAAAAGCCTTCTGGGATAATCCGTAAATGATAACTTCATTTCTATGAAATGGATGGTATGTTTGCTGCCTAATTCTTGTATCGCTTATGTTTCACCTCTCACAACAATGTTTGGTCGAGACAAGTGTCGACTTCAATGAATATGGTGGTCGAACGAATAGAATCCAAAAGCTATGTCCATAGGGCAATATAGTTGAAGACCAAATTAATAAGATTGAGCGAAAGGCTTGATTATTGTGGAGCGAAATACGACTATCCTCTCACAGCCGTAAGCCACCAGTGCTGATATACGTATGGTGTAAATCGGAGTTGGTAATACTCGTGTGTTTGCTTAGGTCTTCGATCACGCATTGGCTTGGAACTTTCAGCTGACAATGGATTTGAAGAACTTATACCGTTACACATTTCAAAGATGACGAAGGCAACCTTCCACGATGAAAGCTAACGGCGCGACTTTCGCTCCGATGCGTAACAGTTTGCCATCCCTTGAAGAATAGAGACTTGAAACGAGGTTGTGTTGCGATGCGTCCAGCTTGTACCCGGACCCCTCTATCAAACTTAACTTTTTGTTCAGAAGAAATACGTCGTGAGAAGGGAAAGCTATAGCTTCGTTACTTCGCCCATACTCCTAATAATCTCGGTATCTAAAACCCAAAGGATTCCCCGGCTGGTGTACTCCTGTGTAACCATCATGCGAATCACAGGGGAAACGGTCGTCATCAAGTGGATGTTTGTCTGAAATTCGAAGTGACGTGGTGTGAGCTGGATAGCATGAGGGGAACATATTGACGGTAGTCATACAATACTTGTCCTGACATCCTTGCCTTGGAATGTTGAGATAGGACGACGATTATTAATATCGGTAGGGGAATGGTGGTGATAAATTTATGGCAGCTTCGTCTTTGCTTCCCTACCTTTTTTGATTTTTGTCTTCCCCCTTTTCTTCTCGGGTCAATGATGAATGCTATCAAGGCATTCAGATGCCTTACCTAGGAATTATCTGATTCCATGACTTTAGACTGGAGATTTATCTTACCTAAATCACTTAGTACTGTATATTACCTTGCGTTGGGAAGGGGGGGGGGGGAGAGTTATTAGACTGGCACTCCTGATTCCCTAGCCAGCCACATAGATGGTAGATGCATTCATCGTTCAAGTAGTGCATCGTATTTCATCACTAATAGATATCATATAAATTCATTTATTGCCCTCAGTCTGAGCTGATAACTATTAAACACAACCCTCTGACCTCCAGAATGCCGTGACCATCTTGTGCAGTGCATACTCGTAAGCCCGATAGCCGTATGACTGGAAAAAGATAAGGGAAAAAAAAACAAAAAAACAAAAAAACAAAAAAAAACAAAAACCATGCCACATAAAGTGTGTAGTAGGCAGCTGGAGCTCTTGGGTCAGCATATTGCGCGTCCCTGGACTGTGTATGCAAGAGCCATCCACGTATAATGAAGTCGTCGTGTATGAATGTCGTCGTCAGCACAGCGAAGATTCTATCTATACCTGGAAGCCTGACAACCTGGTGAATATGTAGTACTATTAATAGGCTATAGAATGATAAGCAAGCCATGAAAATCACGACGAAGTACACCGCTAGGAGCACCAGATTGCAGCAGAACCTAGGTGGGATGATATCGAGAGGATCTGCAAAGCTCGCTTTCCTTCAACCAAGAATAGCACCAAGTTTTCCCCGTCCCGAATGTGCCGAGATAATCCAGTAGAGATAAAGCAATTGCGGTGACTTGAATGACGAGCTACTCCGTAAGTATGTTTTGATGTGCATATCAACCAAGGACGGCTCGAAGGTTAAAAGTCGATAGCCGAAATCTACCTAAGCTGGGATATCACTTCTGACATATCGCAGTGGCATTGGTCGCAGATGATAGGTATCATTTATGCGTTCGGCGCCCGTCACAAAGCCACTGATTAGCTTTCAAGACTTAGAATGAATCGTTCTCCATATATTCAAAAGTGGACTTGCCGCAGTGCGCAATAGAAGGTTTAATAATGCGCCAAATGTACATCGTTGAAGAGCCCATTCGGCGGTGAGGGTATAGTTCCGGGTTATGCTCCGTCTCTCCATTTTCACTTCTTTTTGGTCAGTCAAAACCAAACAATCGGAGCCGTGGTCATTGTATTTTTCTTTTTGTTAGAATTTTTTGACTGCAGAATTAAGAAGTCCTATACAACATCTACGGAGTAGTGTATCCCTGGTTTCATTAATAGTAAGCTCTCTCAATGCTTGCAGCCTTTTTACATTATCAACGAGTAGATAACCCACCACCTTTTTGACCCAGTGACACGACTCACGAGGATTGCCAGAGTCTCTTTCGGCGTGCTGTTTGACTCGTTTCAGTCTCCGGCTAGTGACCGCAAAGCGAAAGCAGCCCGGCTATTCCCTAGTTAGTAACCTCGCTATGATATCAACCGAGCACAAACCCATGGTTGTCATTAGTTATCTAATTTCTTCCTAATGAAGAGGCCCTATCCCTGCGAGTGCGGGAGGCCGATCCATGACACTGAAGGGCCTGAGAATATTTTGTACGAGTACGGAGTAGAGGAACATGGAAAGAAAAAAAATGAAGCGAGAGTAGTAATCAGGCTGTAGGCACTATTAGAAACAACCCAATAGTATGAGCTAGAAACTTCATGAGCCTCGGAGTCCGCCCTAGAGAGGAAGAAGTGAGAGGGTCGGGAAAGACAGATCACCTGCGCCCCTCGCGTCAAGCCCAACGCATGCTGGACCCTAGTTTGTGCTTGCGACGTGCTGCACTCATCGTGCCCCAAATGGTGAAGCTTTCCTCCTATCGGTCAGTCCCGAATGAGGCTACAGGAGAGAAGGAGGAAGATGAGAGATCAAATCCCTAAGCTGGAATTTGGTAATTGACCTTCCCACGGACTTCCTTTGCGGTGTGCCAGAATTGTTATATAAAAGTCAGTGCTTTGTCCTTCATCATTCATCGTTTATTTACTCTATCACAAAGTATCTCTGCTCGAGTTGGGTGTTTTATTTGCTTTAGATACCTCTGGACTTTGTTTTTTTTGCTTAATTTAAGTCGCCTGTCTTCTGATACCCTTTTACATCTTTCTACTTACTCCATCCAGCCTCTGAATACCTTCATAATGCGTTTCTTCCAGATCGCTTCGATTGTTGCCTATGCGGCCTCTTCCCTCGGTATGCCTTTGTGCCTTTTACTGCAGATCTAGAAGGAACGTTCTAATCTTTGATGTCTAGCTCTCACCATCACCTCCCCCCAGAACGGGGACAAGGTTGACTTCAGCAAGCCCTATACCATCAAATGGACCACTGTCCCGTATGTCCTCCATTGGACCAAGACTGACAGGCGAAGCTTTGGAAATGCTGACTTTGATTGCTTCTGATAGCTCGGACCCCGAGCAAATCAACATCGTCCTCAAGAACCAAACCACCTCCGAGAAACAGATCGCCAAGGATGTGAAGAGCTCAGACGGCAAATACACTATCGACAAGATCTGGGACATTCAGACAGGGTGTGTCCATCCTATGAGTGGAGCTTGAAAAAATTCCTATGCTCCTCGCATCTCGAGCGTCAAGACTAATTCTCATCCCCCCCCTTCCCAAATTAGCACCGGATACCAGTTCAATTTCGTATCCAACTCCAAGCAGAACACCGGAATCCTGGCCCAGTCACAGATCTTCAATGTGACAGATGTCGCTGACCCTCCCAAGCCATGTAAGCAATATTTCAGTACTAAAACCCCTAAAACATCTTCACCTACAACACCATCATATACCCACCCGCACCAGCACCAACATCACAACCAAAACAAGAACCTCTCCCATCCCTTACATAATCTCCAATGCCTTCAGCACCCCTAAACCCTCACCATAACCACCCTGTGCGCCATGGCCCCCGCCATGCGGCGCCATCGCTTCCTCCGATTTTATGAACACGGAGTGATGAGTGCGTCGAGATATACAACCAAACGGTTCACTGACACGGTCCGTTTTCAAACAACAGCTTCCACTGCCACGAAATCCGCCTCGAGTACCTCCGCTGCCCCGACCGAATCGACTGGCGGTTCTGCAGCACTTACCGTCCCCGCCGCCGGCTCATTGATGCTCAGTCTTTTCGCCCTGGCGTTGTAAATCGCAGGTTCGGATCCAGTGCGAAATAGAAAAGACAAACCAGACGTGTATAAACTCAGAATTGATGCTACGAGGTAGTATTGCTTCGTTTTACTCTCTTCGATCTTCTCTTCCTGTCTATCTTTTGATCATGCCCTACCTTGTTTGGTCCATGAGATAACAAGGTTTATGTATGTACGCAAGTTATTAATGAACTCTATTTTTTTTAACTCATTTTATGCGCCTTTGTTGCTTTTAGTTATCATAGTTAGCATATCTTATTAGATAGTCCTATCGGCATAGTATTCCCCCCGCCCCTCTCTCTGTCTTATCGTTGTTCTGATTGGATACATCATAAGTGGTGTTCATGCTCATTTAGGCAAAGACAATAAATCAATAGCTATGCAAGGGGGGCCGGCACGCAGAGTACTCCGTAGTACGTGCAGGCACCCGGCCGCATTGAGTTTACTAGTTTTTGCATATACATGCGATATATGTACACATCAAACTCTGATTTTGAGGACCATTTACTCTCCTATCAATAATCCGTACATAGCTGAGATTAAAATGTCAGCAGTTTTGCTATACTAAGTATTCGGTAGGCCCTTGGTGTGCTGTATGCTTCTGATTTTGTCTGTTGAGTTATCCATACCACAAGCGATATGTATAGATAAGGTCTATGTTTTTTTGTATATGGTATCTTATCTTTCATCATAAGATGTGAATATGATTTCAGACACCTAGCCCGAGAAGACTTTTATACAAGGATCTCAGGTAGAGTAGTTTCAAACCCCAGGTCATCCAACCAGCTGAGGAAGTCAGCGCTAGTGCCAAAAGTTGCCAAGTCTGGTAGATCATCAACATTCGTCCAGGACATCACCGAGCCAGAAGAGTTTTCTTCAAACGGTCTGTGTCCCTGAAGAGGGCTTATAATTTGTTTTGCAGGTCGGCGCGAAGGCCGATAGTTCAAAGTGTCATCTAGTAACTTTGTTATGGCTTTGTTGATATCCACACAGATTCGGTGAGTATGGCTTATGGAAGGATCAGTGCAACCAAGCCATGAGACGAAGACACTTAATTTACGGATAATCTCGGAGCGGGACGCAGAGCAGGGCAGAGGAGTTTCTGCAATAGTGTACCGGTGTACTTCTGTAGCAAGGGCACCTGCAGTTGGAAGGGCATTGAAAAGAAGCTACGGCGTCGAAGTTAGTTAGCCATTGGTTGGACGAGTGGCAAGGCAGAACTCACAATGCAGAAGAAGCTCTTGATAATATTATTGTCCGCTTGCTCGCGATGCTTCATGAGATCGTTGACCACGGAAATTACTCTCATTGAGGTGTCAAGGAGATCCTTCGTATCATCCTGATTTTCGCGGCAGCGGATCCGCTCCACTTGGAATACCGTATACAGATATTCAAAATAAACAAGTATTATTGAGATGCATGAACGGGGGTTTAGCATCTCCCAAGATTCTTCGCTATATTGATATTCTTGGGGAATTTGTGTCCACATTTGCAGGCATTGCTCGTAGGTTGTTCTACTAGTATATCAGCATTGGCCACGTCATAAGAATTCTTCTAGCTATACCGGAGCTTCTCGGTAAAATCTGGCGTTCTTCGTCCTAGTGACAATTCTAATACTTGTTCACGAAGTATAGATATCATATAACGAAGTCTGAGTAGGGTTGCAGAGCGAAGCCTGCCGTTGTCGACGCCTATGATATTCCACCCATCAGGTCCTAGCTGCTGTAAGAGTGGTGCCACAGAGTCATGGTGAAGTATTAAGTCATCGTCTATATCTAACGGAAGACTTGTCTCGCAGTAGTGATAAGGGAGGCGAGGAGGCCTACCCAGAAGGGTGGCCAAATTCTTATCCGAACGATATGAAGCAACGAATAGCCTCTTCCGAGTCTCGGAGAGGAAGAAGGGAATGTCGCTGTCGGATGACTGGAAGCGATGTAGACCCAGGGCATAAACATGGGATACTAGATCCCCAAGCAACTCATAACCGCGATGGCCTTCTCTAGTCGTTAGCTCTGGTCTCAAGTTCTTTATCCCCTGGAATATTTACTTGTTTCCCCGAGAACATCAGTAGCGAGTGCGAGATGTGTTATATATAGCCAGAGCATCAAGTCATTGACTTTATCAAGTTGCTTGCATATCTCGATACACATGGTACTTGCTGCAGTCATTTCCTCTGCAAAGGTATTGGCAGACATCGACTCTTGGCCATTGATTTTGAAAAGCTTCCCTTCGCTACTTAACGCGCCTAATCCTGCGAAGCAAAATACGATGCCGATAAACTCCCATCTCAGGTTTGCGCCGGTAAATAGAATATAGAAATCGGACGGGCTTGAGGTACTATGCAAGTCAGAAAATGTTCTGGCTGTGTTCTGTGTAATTTTGGCATATATCTCTTCATGTTTAAGATCTTTCCCCCAGCCATGGGTTTCCAAATGGGCCCTTGCCATTTTAAGAGGCTGTAGGATGAGTTGCAACGGAATGATAGTACACGGACATCGCTCATAGTAACCTATGAGCAACTCTTCGCAAAGCTCAAAGGCAGAAAGTAGCTGAACCAGACGCGATGCCACAAAGGTGTGATCACGGCCCCATCTCCCCCGTAGGACTGCATGCGGTATGGGGTTTGGAGACAGGCCTGGTTGTGTTCCACGAAAAACTGACAAAAAACTGGTTGACCCTAAATAAATACAGCTTAATTGGGGTGCCTCCGTGAGGTCACTGGTAAGTGAACTATCGATGTCTTGGTTGATTCTTCTGCGAAGAGTCCCATCGTGCTCACTTGCAGAGACCTTTCTCGGCTTTGTCATAGGAGCTGGATGATAATAGCACTATTGTTGTGTCAGACAATTGATCCATCATTTTCTAGATTGTGATGTCATTCTCACCTTCTTGCTGAGGCGTCGGGTCTCACATCTTGTACATATAGGCCTTCTATGATCACATCCAATCTTGGATATACGACACGGCTCACAGGAGGTTAACCTTCCATTCTTCCTTAATGTATTGCTTTTAGAAACTCGGTCCATTGCACATAGATCTGTTTGCCCGGAAGTATTAAAGGAATACTAGAGAGAAGTGAGATAGAAAAGAATAGAAATGCGGGTGGAAGGAAAGGTCAAGTAGCTTATCGGAATTGATGTAGTCCGAACCGTACAATTTAGTCCGATCTCTACTCCGAAACGGAGTAAGTATGGGAAATCCAAAATAGCAGCAGTTGAGGAAATATATGTTAGGCATTTATTCTATTCCTATTTTACTAGGATACAGCTCTACGTCTGACTCATAGAAACTCGCTGGATTAACATCCCTTAACCCCTACTACTAGGTGACATTTAAAGAAGCTACAAGACGCGTTTGAAATGGGTATATCTAGCTACAAATGTACATATATACAGACAATACTGACTCACATGAACGGAATAACTGGCTATAATGAGCCCATAGCCGAGTCTGCTATGCCCGACCCAGACCCGGCGGCACTGGTGCTAATCGCAGGCGACGAGGTGTTACCGTCGTAACTATCATTGATACCTTCTCGAGGGCGACCCCAGGTGCGAATGTGACCTTTGCCGTGTTAGCTGCTATGTTGAAATGATGAACGAAAGCCTGCATACCTTCAAGAGAAGAAGTCATAATCGAGTCTTCTTGGAATCCCAGCCAGCAAATAGGGTCATCTCCGACTATTTTTGACTATTTATTCATTAGTTCTCATTGGCTTTATTTGCAGCTTAGTGAATATGGAGGGAGTTTTGATGGCAGCGTACCATTATAGGTGGCAATAGGGCCGTCCGAGCTCTAGGTTCGACCGGATGGCGGACAGCAGAGTCATAGTCATTGTACGTTTCTGCAGTTCGTTGAGAATCTGACCTCATGCGGTTGCTTGCGCTGTCAGCTCTGTGGCGATTGAGGTGTTGCGTATTGCTTGCAACCATGCTGGTCCGCTGCCGAGCACTAGCTTGATGCTGTTATAGCGTGATGAGTTAATCACGGGTCCCTAACAAGAAAGGCGTGGGGGGAAACGTACGGCTCTAGGGCGATGCAGCATGCCTACACTGAAATCCCATAGTAGTAGCCTGCAATCGTCTCCAACACTCCCAAAACGGTATGTCCGCTCATCACAACGCCATGGGTCGAATGCAACGGTAGAAACCCAGGAGTTGTGGCCCTGGCATCGTGCGACGATCTTGCGCTCCGGAAATGACCATATCGTAACCAGGTCATCCTGGCCACCTGTCACAATATACTTGCCGTCAGGTGACCAGCACACGCATATCAAACCTCCATAGTAACTACGGAAAATGTCTAGGACCCTAGCCAGTTGGTTAGCTAACCGCTCGTCACTCACACCAGCCTAAGCTGAAACGGAAGAGAAAGCGCCATGCTCATAAAACATACTCTTCTTTAAGATAGTCCATCACGCGCAGCGATCCATCCTCTAGAACCACAGCCAGATGTCTTTGGTCAGGAGAGAAGGCAAACTGGGAGATCTTTTGATTGGCAATTTTCCATAACGCAACCGGGTTAGTCTTCTGGTTTCTGGAGTTTACTGATTTCAGCACCTGTAACGGGAGTCGACTAGATGCTTTCATTGCCTCTGCCGAATGATTGCTAATTTCAGGCGTGAAAAGTGCATCTTCCTTCTCCTTATCATATACAACCAATTGCCCATTCGCATGCGCAGCCATGAACATATTCTCTGACCCAGGGATCCATTTGATATGAGTTACTGGAGAATTGCTGACAACCCCATTCTTGTTGATCCGTGCATACTTCTGGGAGATAGGCTCGTACCAAATTATGTCGCCAGCCGACGAGCCCATGGCAATGTCGATATGAGAAGAGCTTTTTGTTAGCTCATTGATATCATGTGTCAACATGTGTGCTTTGGTGAAGAGGATTTTCGCCAGCGGTTCCTCTTTATTCTTCGAGCTAAGATCTAACCACTGGAACGCCCGATTGATATTAGCGAAGGCGAACAGACCATCCGGGTTTCGATCATTGAGTCGTTTGGAAGAAGCCTCATGAGTGATGACCCGTGATACAAATGACGAACTACTCTTTATGATGTTGTTCTTCGGCTTCCGTCTCTTCAAGCCATCCTTCGTAGGGATGGCCGCTAAAGCAGGGTTGCCATCTGCGAACGGCGGCGCAGTCACCTTCTCTTTTGAGGTAAACACAGGGATCTTGTTTCGTTGGCCAACACTAACCAGCGACAGCTTGACGCCGGATGTTGGAGGTGTTGGAACAGTCGCAAGAGGGTTGGGATTTACGATGGGAGCCTCGGAAGGATGTGGAGGAGGGGTTGCAAGGTGCAGGTCATCTTTTAGGTGGTAGGTCCCTGTCGCAAAGCTAGTATTAGCATAATCTAAAACTCGGTAATAGTGGAGCTCTGGTGCGCATGAGGGACCTTGCGCCATGCCGCAAACACACCTTCTCCGACCTGCAGTGGACAACCACCCTCCGGGTGACTGATTATATTGTTGGTCTCCACGACAGGAACCGCCATGCCATTCGACGCGCCAGCTGCATATGCAATTGGTACGGTATAGCGGGGCGGAGGCGGGGGTAGGACGCTGGTTCCAAGTCAGCAAGAGAAACGTCGCAACAATGCCGTCATCTAAAACCGCGGCAAAATTAAAGCCTAAGCAACTAAGTAGAAAGAGAGAAAACAGAACTAAATTAAACTGCAACACCGAGAAACCACAGGCCAACCAATCCAGACATTCAACAAAGACACGGATAAGAGGGTGAGTATAGATCATGGGCCTGGGAGGGAGAGCCTTACAACATGGTTGCTACCGTGATAATAACCACAAATCAGGTAATGCAAATGGATCACTTGTGAGTCAATGGCAGCTGCGATAGGCTAGTCACGCAATTCTGTGGTGGTTTCTCCCCCAAGAGCGGCACCCAGAATGGTGCTGCCCAGGGTGGCGTGATTTGGAGACTTGGAATTAGTTAATAAGAACCGATAAGGTCAGGCAAAATACTCCAAAAAATGAAACAAAACAAGACAGGGCCCTCTATAGCCTGCCCCCGATTGATGATAGGTGTCCGGGGCCAGCGGGTAGTGACGAGCAACAGCTTAGCCTAGCAATGACGGGCGGAGAAACGGTCGGAGTTCCGTGTGCAGTTGGGGGGCACAGAAATGCTATCGGAATTCAGCCCTCAACAATGGTCGAGAAACAGGAGAAAGAACTGCCTACTTAGCCAAACCAGAAGAAAGCGAAGCCCTCAGGGGGAATGGAGGGAAACGAAGAGCGACAAAGGGAGGGGAGGGCCAAAGAGCGTTTGTGAGGAGAAGCTTTTCTGGGGTTGGCTACCGCTTTCTCGCGTGCACGAGGCGGATCCGTGGGGCTTCCCAACCGTTGTTCCAATGATTATTGGTATTCCATGTTCTTCTCCGCTTTGTTGACGGACAGTAGCCCAACCACATGGAACATTCTAATGCTCCCAGATCGGCACTGTCAGAAGATCTCCTTGGGCACTTCGAGAGATAAAGTTATAATAATGATATACTACGAGGAATACGTCCATAATTCAGGCTGTACACAGATACATTCTTCCCTTTCCAAATTTAAAAGGCCAATTCTATGCTCTTCGCCGATTTGATAAATGAATGCATTCGGGTATCTTGCACATAGAGCCATAAAGACAAGGGCATGACCATCAAGTTCCACTTCCACTCACCCGTCGCCAAATCATTACCGCAGCAGCTCCAGCACAGACAACAGCACCCAGTGCAATTCCCCAGGCCATCCATTTGCCCTCAACATCTTCCTCGCTCCGTGGAAACGCGGTGCTAGGTTCCATAGCTGCTTCGGCGATGTGGACAAAGACCTCTTGCATTGAGCTCCAAGTCACACTGACATGGAGAGGCGAGCTGGGCATATTTAACATTGCAGTATATTCGTGCGGTTGGTACTCGGTTCGTTGCGTGGTCCGATCAAGATCAGCCTTGAGAGCAACAAATACGCTTGGAAGCTCCTCGAGGTGGGGATATTTGGACCGTAGGTCAGGGATATACGCAAATGAATCGGGATCCGAGGAATCGTAAGTGTACACAATCACGTCACACTGATCCAATAGCTTCGCCTGGTTTTCTAGTATGGCAGGCTCTAGCTCACCCAACTCATCTAGGATCAGGTAGCATTGTTTACCCCCTGGCAGTTCCACTGTGTTAACCGCGGTCCTGGGTTGAATTGTAGGATGATATGTAGTGCTAAAGCCGCGCGCAAGGAAGGCATCAAGAAGCGCAGACTTGCCTGAGCCGGGAGGCCCAAGGACATGGCCAAGTATAACGTTACGGCCCACCCGTCCAGGGCGCTTTCTTCGCTTTCGTGGCCGGGTCACTTTTAATGCAGCCGTCGTAGAAGGGTTGCTTCTGTCAGATGATTCAAATCCAAGATATGCCAGATACTCCAAGGTCGTTTTTGGCGATGTAAATGTAGTCATACTCCATTGTGCAAGCCAACCCTGAAGTGTAACATGACCAGCTTCATTCCGAACAGTAGAAGATGGGAATGATCCGTCTGCCCATGAAGCGGGTAAGCCCGGGGTTGGCGCAAATAAGGACGCCAATTCAGCGTCGTTCAATCCCCCATCGTTATCCTTGTCTGAGAGGAGGAAGAGGTTTACGAAGAATCGATATCCTTCCGGAGAAAGCTCAGCAGATGCATATGGCGGGACTTCAAACCTGGGATGGAGAAAGCTTTCCTGGAGCGAGAGATTGTCCGTGTATTGAAAAGCCCGCAGTATAATCCAGACGGTTTCATGGCGCCCTTTCTCCGCATACATTTTATTGAGATGAATAAACCCACGGCAATCAATACCAGAAGGCGTCACTGAGTTTGGATGTGTCTTCTGAATAGTTTCTTTTATGTGCACCAAGTCTTCTTCACTCAAAGGCTTCTCAAAGCATCTCATCTGGAAATCTTCGAGCTCTTTGTCAGACAGGTAACCATCACGATCTTTATCACTGAGGTAGAAAATCCGTTGTAAGGCCGCGACAGCTGCCGGTTTCAAAGCAGACTCCTTGGAGTCGAATAAGGGCGCAATCGGGTGAGTTACTGCCTTTTGGCAGAGAAAGAAAGCCTCGTTCACATTGCGATGTTCTCTCGCGCTTGTCCGAATACATGAGTCGATTTCCTTGAATTCTGCCATCAACGGTAACATCTCTTCTTCAATAACTTGTGCTTCACTATGATCCGCAGCGAGATCAGACTTGTTGGCACAGAGTACCACGGGTACATTAACGCCTAAAGAGCGAAAGTATGGAAGCCAGAATAGTGCCACTCGCTCATAACTGTAATGATCTGAATATACGAGCAAAATCACGTTTGATTTCCGGATCTCCCTTGCCAAATTACTCCGCTCTTGAGGGACAGCGGAAGTATCCACAACTGTAGTTGTCGTGACATTCTCGGGGGTTCCGATCGTAGGAGGGATTGTGATCTGAGGTAGAATCGGCTGGATCTTATTCGTCACGAAGACCCCCTTCACAAGTGATGTGATGAGACTGGACTTTCCAGTACCCTCATCTCCACAAACACAAATTCGCACTGGAAAGTGTCAATATCGTCCGTGACCCCAGCTAGTGTTGACGGTATTATCACACCTGTAGCCATTTCGATCAAAGGAAGGCGATTCAAAACGCCTTTTTCAAATCATTTCCAGGTGCATGCTTCAGAAAATATCAATACAGTACCATAATTGGAAAATGGAGACTCAAATTATTGGACAAAGCTCTTCCGGTATTCAGTTGCTGTTGCGGTGATCCTCGGAGGCTCGGCGGTGGCGGTGCCGTCTTGTAGCCTCAGGTTTCAACACTCCACTATATAACGTGAATGTGACAGAGTGGCCTATTGCGAAGCTCATCAAATGAGGAATAGCTTTCATAATATTGTGATTATAATAAACGCATAAATATATTGGCACTATCATAAATATGGGAATTATATTTGCAAACGATGTCATCACAGAGAAGCTGATAGAACAACCCAGCCACACTGATTTACCAATTTGAACATACTACGGCAGGCTGCTTGCGGAACTTCCAAAAGCGCTGTTGATCGCCTGAACTATAGACAATTGGTTAACCTCGGGCTGGGAGAAATCCACCTTTTCGAACCTAAAAATTTCTGTGGAAGTTTCTGCTTTATTGATTTACTACGGAGTACTGCGGTGATTTATCTCAGTTATAATCTCACCACTCACTTCCGCAGGATAACCGGAACTGCGGGAACGTCGACCTTATTAAACTGTGATCCTGTCACTTAGTCAGATCCACCTCTCGGTCGTCTCCCCATCCGAACGGCGAACCCACTCCGCAGAATATCCTGCTATCAACTTCTCTGGCGCAGTCGTCTCCTAGAACCTCCTCCAATTCCATTCCTAACTTTACCCTTTGGGTTCTGGTGAGCACAGCCAAAATGCCTCTCGGGATTCATAATCCCTTGCCTTCGTCTTTGAATAGTATGTTCCATTTTATTACCCGTCCAGATTTCCCCGCAATTCTCATTGGGGGGTCCTAGGACTCATATACTAACACTGTTTCTTTATAACAGGCGAGTGTAGAAAGGCTGGTAAAATCCTTGCCTCGTTTATTGACCCTCGGCAAGCGTTTGGTCCCGATAAAATCATTCCTCCTGAAATCCTAGCAGGCGCCAAGGTAAAGAACTACCTTGCAAACACTATGTTGCAGCTTGTGAATAAACAGATAAAGCAGCGTCGGAAACTGACCACTGGTTTGCTAGGGGCTTGCGGTTCTCACTGTTCTCAAGGCTGGTTTCCTAGGCTCCGCTCGATTTGGATCGGGCGTCGTTGTTGCGCGCTTAGCGGATGGCTCCTGGTCTGCTCCCTCAGCTATCGCAACCGCAGGTGCTGGGTTTGGAGGTCAGATTGGATTCGAATTGACTGACTTTGTCTTCATTCTCAATGATGCCGCCGCTGTCCGGACGTTTTCTCAGGTTGGAACTCTAACTCTTGGTGGCAACGTTTCGCTCGCCGCAGGACCGGTGGGACGCAATGCGGAGGCTGCAGGAGCGGCAAGCACAAAAGGCGTGGCCGCAATCTTCTCTTACTCCAAGACGAAGGGTCTATTCGCAGGTATCAGTTTGGAGGGTAGTATGCTGGTGGAACGGAAAGATGCGAACGAGAAACTCTACAATAGCCGAGTGTCAGCACGGCAGTTACTCAGTGGGACTATCAGGCCGCCCCCAAGCGCAGATCCCCTCATGCGTGTGCTGAATTCTCGTGCATTTTATGGTAACGCGAGAAATGGGGATGCGATGTATAATGATATTCCCGTCTACGATGACCATCATGATGATGTGGTGTGGGAAGGGCGACGGGGAGATGCGTACGGGCAGGGTCTCCGACGTGAACGCACAGATTCCAATGATGTGGATACCTACGAGTACCGGGACCGACCCCGCCGCGCAAATACATGGGCCGACGATGTATACGATCAGCCTGCCGGGCGCTTGAGCCGCTCATCGACCACTCGTAGCTCTCGCAACGATGCCTTTGACACTTACGGCCGCAGCCGAAGCAATACAGCACCATTCGAAGAGGACTATGTTTATTCTGACAACAAACCTAGCCGACCCACAGCGCCGAAGCCTGTTTTTGGGCAACGGACAGGACAAGCCCCTTCACTGCGCCAGGATCAAGCGATTGCCCTTTATACATTCGATGCCGATCAAGAAGGAGATCTGGGCTTCAAGAAAGGCGATATAATCACGATCATTAAACGCACCGAGAAGAAGGAAGACTGGTGGACGGGGCGTATTGGAGATCGGGTTGGCATCTTCCCTGCGTAAGGAACCGTTTTCTTCCCAGTTAGCGCAGGCTTTTGGACTAATTTATCATTCTTAGGAACTACGTCGACACGGCCTAGAAATCTCACTGCCAACTTCTGGCTAATGCGGAACGAATTCTAACGACCCAAGAAACCAAGTCCCCTTTTCTTCCCAGAATCTTTTCAGCTTTTCATGATTCAAGACCGGATCATGTTTGTTTTGGCCCATGTGGCAGGACGTATCATACCCAATTTGATCCGGAAATTCTCGTTTCAGCTTTGTAGTGTAAGCAATGGAGTTGTTTTTACACAATATGGCTTGGCCGGCGTGTCCGGGATGAACCTATGAAAGAAGGGAGCTTCAATGATGTTTTGTATATGTGGATTTTGCAGAACTTCCCTGTCTGTCTGTATTCTTTTCTTTTCCATTTTCTTTCCCCTTTCCATGTTCCTTGCTTTTCTTTCCTGGTGTTTGTAGTTTCTATTATCCTTGCGCATGCGTTTCAAAGAAGTGAGAATTTGGTTTTAGAATGAAATTCCCCTCTGCGCTGTTTATGTCATTCATGGATTACATCATCTTGTTTCGGTTCTCCTTTCCTTTCTCCCCTCTTCTCCTCTCTTGTGAGAGCTAGTTGCGCGGCGTCCAGTTTATTGGCTTCCTTGAAAGGAAGGGATGAAACAAAGAAGGGACCGCCCACTCATGACCACCAACTCCGCGTCATAGAGGTGAAAGGTCTTTAGCGGACTTTTTGCGCAAAACATGCGTGTACAATCCTGGGAATAGTTTAGACGGATTAAGCGATATCACGTCCTAACCGTGCCTCACATCTATGTATTATGGGGCAGGGCCGTCAGTCATAAAATCTTCCGAAGTCATCAGACGATATCGGCCAATAAAGGTCACGGACTCGAGGCACGAGACCCCGCCAAGTAATACTCGTGAAATGTAAAGAGGTGGCTAGAATGCTTCTCTCGGTTGTCAGAGGTTGACAAGGCTGAGAAAGGCATCACAACATTCCCGATGATGGCTGGGCCACAAATCTCCAATCCAATTTCCACAAAGAACACATGAGCTTGCGACGCAATAAAATACAACTAGTGAAGAAGTAGAGGATTGCGAGCGCATGAATTTAATCAGGCGTCAACACATTCCTGCTAAGGAGCCAGTGTGGCTCTTTGACTATACGATTATCCACCATCTCTCCCACCTCGGATTACAGCAGAACACTAGTAGGAGACAAATCGGCAAAATAATAATATAATAATAATAATAATACACTTTATCACAGTACAACAGGTAAGATTCTATCAGAATAGGAGAGGTGAACACGGTCAAAGATGGATGATACTTTCTTAGAAGAGTCAAAGCAGGTTCGAAAAAGGCAATAAGGATATGTCTCCAGTAAAAGGGGGAGGCAAACGGGAAGCCTCACCACTGGGCAGTATGTCCGGAACCAACGAGGAATGGAGGTTTAGTTTCCTTAGCATCATATCCTTGTGGCTTGGCCCCTCAAGTGGACAACAGAGGTGGGATTAGGTTGCAGATTTTTATATATGCTTTTGCTAAGGGACACGTGAGAACCACTCCTACAACTACTAACCAGAATGATTAAGAATGAACGGACGCAGCGAGAAAGATACAACATAAAAATTCCATTCTCTAGAGCAATAGTCTAAGTCAAATTGAAAACAGGTTTCTTTGGAAATCGACTCCTATTACACTCACTATGAAGCACGGGGGACATGCTGATCAACGATCGCTTATCCGCCAGACAGGGCCACTCTGATCGTCCCATTGAAAAACAGTGGAGCAAAGAAATGTGACTAAGCGTTGTAGTTGACACTGCAGTCAAGGATGTGATTATATTAAGGGATAGACTATAGTATAAGGTATATACTTCGTAACTCTCCCGGTCTAACCTGATCCTGATCAAATCAATCTATTTATTTCTTTTTACACTCATAGAGACAGGTGTGACCTTGCTCAAACCAATATATATATTTATTATTATTATTAT